>PQXL01000341.1:0-43667 GCA_004916875.1 Botrytis galanthina
TAGGGAGGGGGGATTGGGAGTGAGGTTGGGGCTGGGGGGAGGAGAGACGAGGTTTTGGGGCGAGGGAGGGGGGGCTGAGGATGCGATGATTACTTGTGGGTTGGATGAGGGGACGGGGGTTTGTGAGGAGGGGTAGGGAGTTTATGGGGTGGTGAGGGTGAGGGTGAGGGTGAGGGTGAGGGTGAGGGTGAGGGTGAGGGTGATGGGATTGGGGGATTGGGTTGAGAATGTATCGTGGGGATTGTTTGTTTGTTTGTTTGTTTGTTTATTTTTTGTTAAATTTAGCGGGCGTTGAGAGATGTGGAAATCTCAAGGCGTACGGGAATTCCTTGGTGAATGGGATAAAGTGGAAATATACTAGCAGATACTAAACGCATAAGTAGATGGATATATGTAGGTAGGTAGTTACCCATACGGAATGCGGAATTCAAATACATATACATATACATATACATAAGATTTGTAATTCGAAGACCCAAGAGATGAAAATGACTCTGTTGATCAGTACTTAGGTATACAAGTATCAGTAAACATGGAAGTAAGTAAGTAAGTAAATATATTGATATAACACAAAACCCACTTTCATTCATCACACAAACAAAGTCGAGCACGTATATTCATTCAACATATATTTCCGCAGACAATATATAAGGTAGGAAGTATCTACCTAGGTACTACCTAGGTACTTACTAATAAGTACCTATCTTGAGGTAAATGGTCACTGGGTATACGTACTGCCTTGAGTAATAATAATAAGTAGTAGATTCACCAAATCCCTCTCAACCCTCAACCCTCAACCCTCAACCCAAAATTTTAAATCTTTCCACCGACACGACCGGAAATAAGCACCCCAAAAGTACTCTTATTCCCAGTCGACATCTTTTTGTAAAATTTTGTCTCGTTTTGGAAGGATGTCGATGGTTTGCACAGTGCAAATTTTCAGACGTGCAACAAAAGTTTTTTGTCGGTCATAAGTGTCACGTGTTTTGTTCACCGCTTGGCAGAATGGGAAGTTTGGTGTGAGGTGGGAGGTGGGAGGTGGGAGGTTGGAGATGAGTAGTGAGTGGTAGTGGTGGGATGGGGGATATAAGTGATTAATGTACTCTGTAGGGTTCACAGGTAGATGTTGAGTTGGAAGGTAATGGTTATGAATAGGAATGGATGAGGTTGGGTTGATGGCTTTATTATTATGATTATTATAGGGTTATCTAATTTTGTATTTCGTTTGTATGTATATATGTATGTAAATACTACTTCCTGAATAATTCTATCGTAGAGAGCTACCAAATCCACACCCTTAATTCTAACACGAATCTAATCCCCTACTAGCAAGCGAACAGAATTCATTCATTACACACACACCAGAGTAGAAAAGGAACAGTAACACCAAGTGTCAAAGTCTCACGGGAGACGCGATTTTCAAATCTAGATTGAGGACTGTGAAACAGTTATTTGTCAATTTGCAGTTGAAACATTATGGAATACCTACCTACATACATACATACTACTATTACACTCATCAACCTTGAATTGATGCACGATTTAATCCGCTCGTTCACGTATTTCTTGAACAAGCTTGCGGTGAGCTATCGGTAAGCGGTGATGTGAAATGAAGTGAAGATCTCTGGAGGTGAAGTAGCTCGACTACCCTACCTAGATAGTTAACTGATACACTGGTGAATAAGAAGTTGCGAATAGTCTGTGCGGGATTATCACAGGGCAGATTCACATCTTAACCCGAATTCCCAGTATCATATTATATATACTAATTTATTCTCCACGTCAGCATCCACTACTAGAAGATAACTTCTAATCCAAGCCTGTTTGGCGCAGTGGTAACGCGTAGCACTTGTAATGCTAAGATCATTGGTTCGATTCCAGTAATAGGCAATTCTTTTGGGGTTTCCATATTTGAAGATTTATTTTTGCTTCGAGCGTTTACTTGGTTTATGGTTGTTTGTGATTTGAAGAATGATTTGGCTCGTTTGTTGTACGGTACTTTTGTTCATTTCATCCGTGGAACTGACATTCTAAAAGGGGCTGTGGAGATGTATGTGTGGATTGTGGATGTGGACCATGAATATTGATATGCATGTAGCCTCTTCTACCGGCACGATTGTGGATTCTTGTGCGTCGTACCGTGGTATTGATGTCGATCTACATTTTGTTTGTGAGAATTCTGGTATGATATCTAGGTTGATCAATTTTATTCTGAAAATCAACATTGAGAAGGTACCACCTAGCTTTGAATGACATTGTTTCCAGATCATCGTGTTTGAATGCTCAAACTTGTCATTAGACGAGGTAGTGTCTGCTCGATTGGAGTGGATTTAGTAAATTTAACATCTAATGGATGTCTGTGTCATGTGACTATAGTCGATAAATGTACACTAGGAATTGAAAGAGATAGCTACAGTATCTCATTGAATAGTGAAAAAGAACGATATCCCGATATTGAACAGATCTCAAGATACATGTAGAATTGACTTTTCCCGTTCGATGATGTCAAGTACTGGCTTTGATTGATCTATGAGCTCAACATCGAAGTATCACCTCGATTTCAATATCCCATCTCAGCACTGTCAAAACAACAAACAGACAAATCAGAAATAAAATAATCCATTCGGTACCTGCTGCTAATAGCAGATACTCTCATCTAGTTCTAAAGCTAATGGACACATTAAAAATACTCATAAGATATAATACGTACGACATAACAATCATGTCTTCCCCTTTTAAAACTTCAACCACGGAAATAAAAAGTGTTTCCACAAGAAAGGTATCTAATCTTCAAACATCGCTCTTTTCATGCATTCGTTGCATTCAATAAAAAATCCCGGAAAATAGACCACCAAAAGGATAATTCTAACCCGTATTTGCAAACCGCTCATCTAAGCATCTGCCTTCTTCTTTGAGAACCAGCCCTTTTTCTCACCCTTTTCATTATCTTCTCCTTGACTGGCACCCTTGGGTACTCTGACCAACCAATACATACCAATAGCGCCCGCGATATTGAATAAAATAAACACCCATAACAAACCCCAGTTTCTCCACACATCACTGTAATGACTGTTTACTGCCGCCAAGAACACATTCGTGTCTTTGATACTGCAGAACTCACAGTCCGTCATTGCTTCAGGATTATTCAGATAGCCACCCGCGACGCTGATATATGGACCAAGGTAGTCTCCACACGTTTGAGAAGAGGGAGGATTGAAATGGAGATATTCGATTGCATCGCAAACCACTTCTGTATTAGCGAGACCCGTGGACATCATTCCCGAAACGAGATATGTGAAAGGGGAGACGCGATACATGAAAATCCAGAATCCAGGGAGAGCAGTAGGAGTAGCGAGGACACCGCAGAAGATGAGACAGAGAGAGAACATGAGATTGGCTATGTTTCCAGCGTTTTCGGCAGTATCCACGCCGGCAATAATAAAATCGGCAAAGGTGGATGTGAACATTAGGAATGCCCAGATGAAAGCGAACATGAGACCGCTACGTTCATTGACGGCATCGGTCATTTCGGCATTGCGATAGAGACCGATGGGGTAGTACCATGTGACGAAAATGATGACGGCCATGAGTGTATTCCATGGAAGCTCAACAATGATGTTTGAGAGGATGAAGACTTTCCAAGAGTAAGTTTTGGAGGGGCGTTCGCGGACTTCGTAAAGGGAACGTTGGGTGACGAAGTGAGGTAGAATTTGTTGAACAAGGTTACCGAAGACAGTGAGGAGCATGAAGATGGCGAAAAGTTGGTTTTGCATTCCTTGAAGAGATGTTTTGGTATCATAGAAAGAAAATCCGAGGAAGAGACCCTATTAATTATTAATCGCGTGATTTCATATGGGGTCAGTTGAGATGACTTACAACACATAGACAGAGCGCAGTTTTGGAGTAAAGATAGGGAGGGGTACGCCAATATTGTTGAAATACCCGAACAAGCACTACCTGCATTTGGGTTCCGAACCCTGCGGCAAATGAATTGAATGATGTAGGATCATGCTCGACTTGCTTTTGAGATAGTGTAGTCTTCAAGTCTGCGAGGTGCGACTTGACTTGCTGACGTTCTGGAGAATTCTTCCAGGTTTCAGGCCAGTCGATCGTATTGCTGGCTCCTGGAGAGGCACCAATGACTATATTGAATGTTAATGAAGGCCAAAATAATGCCATGCAAAGAATTATTCTTACCGTCAAGCATCCATTCTGCAGGGTTAGCTAGATCTCCACAAGGAGGAGCACCATTGCGCTCAAAATAATTAGTCAAGACCTTTGAATGCTCGCCAATTTCGCCAAAGTATACAGTTCTTCCACCTCTAGCTAAGAACAATAGACGATCGAATTCTTGAAAAAGAATGGCGGAAGGTTGATGAATCGTGCAAAGAATAGCTTGACCGTTGTCTGCAAGCTTACGTAGTAACGCACAGATAGACCAGGCTGTTTGAGAGTCTAAACCAGAAGTAGGCTCATCAAGGAATAGAAGAAGGGCCGGTTTTGCTGCAAGCTCAACACCAATTGTAAGGCGTTTACGTTGTTCGACATTAAGACCTGAATAAATTGTGAGACTAAATACCAAAAAGCAAGTGCAAATAGAGACGAGTATGTACCTTCACCTGGAACACCGACAATAGCATCGGCGTATTCTTCCATCTCCAAAACCTTGATAACTTCATCGACGTAGGCAATCTTTTCGGCATGTGGGGTGGCTTTGGGCTGACGAAGAACGGCACTGAAAGCTAGTGCCTCTCTAACAGTAGATGTAGCCAAGTGGAGATCCTGTTGCTGAACATAACCTGTCTTTCTTTGGAAACCAATATCTCTTTGTCGTCCGTCTACGAGCATTTGTCCCGTGACAACTCCCATTGTTACACGCGAGGCAAGAACGTCAAGAAGAGTGGTCTTTCCCGCACCAGAGACACCCTAAGAGAATTCGATTAGATAGATCGCGCGAGGATTGAACGATGAAAGAGCTTACCATAAGAGCAGTCAATGTTCCAGGTTTGACCCATCCGTCAACTCCATCTAGTAGTTTCCTAGGCTCGCCCTTGATCTTGATATCATAATGAACATCGTCCCAATGGAATATGGCAGTTTGCTTCTGAATACTGGGTGGTGCATCTGGAACCGTCTTTGTTCTGGTGACAGTCGCAGCAGTCATTCGATCATCCATCTTTGCTTCCTCATCAGATGTCTTCGAAACATAAGGTATGCGACCACGACGGAATAGAAGGACTTCTCCTTTGGACTTTTTTGCAGATATGAATTCGCTGGCACTCAAGTAGATGAAGAGGCCCAAAAACATGAAGGCAATCATGACACCGAGGTTCCTACAAAAAGTGTTAGCTAGAGTTTCGAAAACGAGCCTGAAATTCAGTACTCACCTCCAGAGGTGAGAATGGGTGTAACCATAATTGACTTCGAGATATCTATCACCATCAACGTAATTTGCACCAGCTGCGGCACCAGTGGTAGAACAAATTCTCTCATCCGCGCCGACGTTTGCGTAGTTGCCACCTGAAGGTATAAATACCGAGCAGGGAATCTTTCGGCCATGGAATTCATTGATCATCAAAGCCTCAAATCCATAACTAACTGGGTCAAGATAATTGATCCACCTGAACCATGGATGCATGTCTCTGATTGGGACTGCAAATCCAGTATAAGTGACGATGGCAAGGATGAAGATGGCAGCTGGTGCCATTGCCTATTTTTGTCAGTAACTTGAACAGTGTAACATGCATAGGGACAAATACGAACCTCTGACAAACTTCGCGATAGTGAAGCGATAGACCGGAAGTACATAGACATTGTCAAAGTACACAAAAAGGTGAAGAGAAAGAACACAAAGAAGTACCCTGGCTCTCTTCGCAGATTTGTCATGAAGTAAAGAGCGAGATCGAAGAAGATAGTTGAGAATACTTTATTCGGTATATCGCACAACATGGATCCGCAAGCTTCTGCCACTGGATGATAGAAAGCGTACTTGGTATGCTTCTCAACGATTGGTCTTTGCGCGTAAAGAGTAAGAATTTCCAGTGCGCTCTGGAATGCTGCCATCAAGATAGAAAAGAACAGGAGTGCACCTCGGCTATACAGACTGTTGGTATCGTCCGAAAGATTGTAGAAAACACTGCCAATAATTAAAGCCATCATACTTTGACCTAAAATTTAATGTTAGTGAATGGGTCAGTACATATTTACAAGCTACAACATACCTATAAGACCTGTCAAGAAAAGAGACATGTCGCCCCGAAGTCTTTGAAATCCACGCTCCACGCATAACTTGATCTGCATAGAAAGTGAAATAGTATATGGACTCTTGATACGCTGACCCTTTGCCTGAACTGCCTTTCTCGAATTCTTAAAGTCGTCAAGGGCTTGTCCGCCAATGGGAAATTCCGCATCGAACTGATCGATCTCCCGAAGTAGTTGTGCTCTATCCTCGCTCTTTTGCCAAACTGCAGCGAATTCATCTGGGGTGTATGGAGTCTTGCCTTCGAAGCCAGGTCGAACGATTCTCTCTGCTGGAGATGTGATTGAAGTTAAAAAATCTGCGGTTGTCTGTCGAGCTGGGCATTCGAAGCCTAGATTGATGAAGAATGCCTTCGCCGCGTGAATGTCACCAAAGTATATTTGCCTTCCTTCGTATAGTACAGCCACCTTGTCGAAAAGATCATAAATTGACTGAGAGGCCTGATAAATGGCTACAACCGCTGTGGACCCGGTCAATTCGGTAGAATTTCTAAGAGTCTTCACAAATTCCAGTGCAGTTGCAGAATCTAAACCTCTTGTACTATTATCCCAGCATTGAAGAGGACTCCCACCCACAGCAGCTTCCGCAATACTGACACGTTTTCTCTCACCACCACTCACTCCTCGGATGTAATCATTACCAACTTTTGTATTGAAAGTATGCGAGAGTCCAAAAGTTGCCATGGTGACATCTCGAAGATGGTCTGCATATTGTTCCCGTGTAACACCAGGTATGCGATTTCGAGGAGCTTTAGCCTTAGCCGCAAATCCTAATGTCTGTGCTACCGTTAATTGAGGAAAATGCACATCAACTTCTGCTTGGTATATGCACTCCCCCCTGAAATCGTTATGCATGGTCTCCATTGGTATTCCCTGGTAATTAATGTATGTGTTGCTATCAACGAAGAATCCGGAAGTTTCTCCAGAGATCGTCTTGAGTAAAGTTGAACATCCAGATCCAGGTCGACCAAGCACGACAAGCATTTCTCCACTTCTGATAAGTCCGTCAAAGTCTCTCAGAATCTGAATCTTGGTAGGTTTACTGAGCCCAAGAGCCCTTTTGCCCATACCGATAATTTCCAGTGGGTAGTTACCAAAAGTCTTTTGGTAATCGGTTGGTTCACCAAATCCATGAGCATTTAAATTCTTATAAGCGACTCCTGCTGTCCTGTTGGGGTATCTTTCTGGATCTCGAGATTGAAGGTGGACAAGATGTTTTGTCCATGCTCTAGAACTGAACTTTTCTGATGATGGATCGAGTTTAGGGTCATTTGATCCAAGGAATGGGTTGTCATTATGATCGTTGTTCCCTTCCATGGACTTTTGTGTGATTTGCCTTGCAAGTGTTCGAATGGTGGCATCTTCCCTTTCTCTCGTGGAGTCCAAAGTCGAGGATTCTGAATCACTGTCTTTCCGTTTATGACCGATGTTTTGATATGTCTTTTCTCCAACGACCTCCTCCACTTTCTCAGCAACAGCTTCACTTTGAGGTAGAACCCCAAAAGGTGCCGAAGTGGCCATACTGTATTGCTGTTTGATCAACACTAAATCCGAATAAAATTAAGAAATTAAGAAGAAATTATTAAATATCCCTGGGTGTAAGAGACGTGAAGAAGAAATTCTTTCACTGTAAAGTAACAAACTGCTCCAAAACGTACGACGGGAGTGAGATAGGAGTTCTTTAAGTTTGGGGTACGTAGAAAGCTCGGATATCAAAAAATCATAAATTCCACTGTACATCCGCCGTCCAGGCGGAGAGGAGTAAGCTTCTTCCGAGTACAGCCAATGACAATGATCGCGTAGGATGAAATAGTACGTCTGTATATTAAGGAACGAAATTATGGAGAACAGAAGAAAGTCTCAGGAGTCAGAACTCTCAGGAGATATTAGGAGGTTTTCGAAGTCTCTAAACTCCGCATGGTTAATCTTTTGGAAAGATAAATCCGTTTCGAGCTCGTATATACGAAAGAGGCTTCAAGTTTGATGTGCGTTGATTGGTTGAGAAATAGGCTGAGAGATTGGCAGACGGCTAGGAAGATGGTTAGTCTCGTAAGTGAATCAAGATGAGAGGGGTGGGATTAAATGCTCACCATATAAAATGGATGACGGCTAGAAAAGTTCCCGTATTCCGAATGATAGAATTTGATTCGCTTGCTATTCCCACACCCATTTGTGGCATTGACAGGAAAACCCAGAAATTTACTCTTTTAGCTTCTTTTCCATATCGAACATCCACTTTATTATGTGGCCATGCTTCATATTCCAATTTGATCTATTGAACCTGGTCCAGTCATATTCAGCCTTATCGACGCTTATCTCATCAATCACGACTAAGAGTGCCAAGTCCAGAATCCGAATACGCTGCTGAGCTTTATGTACATACAGAAAAATGGATTTTATTTAATGGACATGGTTACCATTGGACCAGCCATACTCCGAAAGGCTCTGGCTCTAAGCTAATTCTGTATAATATATGCCTCTTTAGGCTAGCACCTTGCTCTCATACCTACCCGAATCCTCATTCCTTATGGGTACGGGGTTCAGCGGCTACTGCGAACATAGTAATGTGATGGATGCCAATGTATTGGCAATACCCCTAGTGAAGAGAATATTAAATGATCAATTTGCCGTTTCAACGAACCAAGAATTCTTGGATTGTTATTCTTGTTGTCTAGAGCTAGACGCCACCCATTCCAGACACATTAAGCTTTCGAATTTAAGATTGTAACCGTGAATAAACATCGAGGTAAGCAATCGTTTATGGTATAGAGAAGTAGACAAAATCGGGTAAAGATTTGTACATGAAGATATAATATTTCCCCCGCCATATTTAATACAATTGAAGAATAGACGAGTCGTTCGGTATAGTACATTGTCCTCATTTCAAAGGGATATAACAGGCTTTGCCTGACGACTGGATCTGCGTCTCGGTTGATGCATTGCAATATCTTCCGTGGCTTTTGATTCGGTAGATTTCGACATCTTTCCCTTAGTCAGCTTGCTTGCTTCTGTGGAAATGAGCCCCGCATCATCATCTAGAGTCTCCTCTTTCACCCGAATCGGTTTTTGAGATATGGCTTTCACCTTCTTGCGCTCCTTGATATCTTCATCGGTTTCTTCTGATTTCGTGGATGCCACGGCAACCTTCCTCTTCCTCGAGCTTTTCTTGTTCACTGGAACATCCTTGACATCCTCACTTTCACTCGATGTACTTCTCTTCTTCATATCACCAGCAACGGCACCTGTTTTCTTCTGTACACTTGGCACCACACAAGAAGTTCTTCCCCCGACGGTGAGAAAGGTGATTTTTTCCCCGTTTGGTAATGCCGTTGGGCCATCTTTCTTCCCCTTCCCCCATCGATGCTTGAACATCCAGTCATCGGGAAATTTTGACGAATCTGCCAACAAGTCTACTGCTGTTTGACAAATAGACATCATTGAAGTATGCAATCGCTTGATCTCTTCGGAGCTGAACGTGTTACTATATTGTTCAGGATGAAGTCGTGCATTGTATAGTATTTCATCGCTTCAAGTGATGTTAGCATGATTGGACATCGAGGGTGAATTTGGTAACCAGTAGTGAAATAACAATGGTAGGCTGGTCAGTTCGGAGTCGAACAATTAGATTGGGGTAAATGTAAGATTCACTGACCCGACCCAATTTCCAATTCCACTGATATTCGCCTGGTCAAGTAACAATGCCTTTATTGGCACCCGCTTCTTGTTCAGTTTTTGTTCGAGCCACTCAGCTGTCAAGATGTCTTTATCAATGACAGGATCTGGACCGTTCTCTTTAAGTGGAGACGTGTCTCGAATGGCTTCAGCGACACAATTTACAAGTCGAATCCTTGAAAATCTACGTGAATCTGTGAATGCAGCCTCAACCTTTGGTTCTCCGGCTGTTTGCAGTGAAAATTTCGAGAACTTCGGTGGCCAGACTTCCTTTTCGTCCTCATTTTTCGATCGATAATAGTAAGAGCCTTGCCCTCGAATATGAAACCATCCTGAATTGTTCAGCACTTGTCAAGAGTTAACTTCAACTATTATCATACCCGTCATGCCAAAGTGGAACATTGGATGTGGTGGCGAGGACATGATCATCCTGTCACAACAATTTAGCATTGGTTCTTGAAGCATCAAGAATGACCCAACCAGAAATATTTTCCCTGCTGTCCAGCACTCTCAACCTTTTTACCGGTCAATGCCTTCTGGAATTCGGCAGCACTTGTTCCGACCTTTCCAAAGACGTTGGCATCATCTTGAGCGTTGACGACCGCCAATGTTTTGCCAACAAGATTCTTCCGAATATAGTGCACAGCTCGCGCAACTGTAAGGTCAAGTCAGTATTTCATAGTAGCTGGTGATGGAGATGAGCTGTAGTTTTACCCTCCGCGATTTCGGGCATCTCGGAATGTGCGTTTATTGTCTTAAAAGGGGGAACCTTAGAAACGTAGAAGATGAGATGAAGTCAGATGGAATTCAACTTTTCGGCATAACAAGAAAAACGTGAAGATAGGTACTAGGTAGTTATCAATAGATACTACTTCACCAGCTACCTTGATAATAATTCTAGCCTAATAAAGTTTCCTAAAACGTGACTCGCCTTCTACCAGCAATGATGTTTGCATGCGTGCCTTAAAACTAGACTTCGGCTTATTAAATCATCGGACCAAGGATTCCCCATACTACCGAGGCATTGAGATAGCCATATCCCTTTCACAAGCCATCTATCTCATCATTTCATGCCGTCAAACGCCCTTTTCATTTCCAACCTTATAATCTAACATCTCTGTTCATATTTTCTCAATACGTTCCTTCTATTTCCTAATTCCACAACTCAAAATATCAAGATGGTTGCCGACACTCTAGTTTACCACCCATCCGTTGCACATTACCTCAAATTTGTCGCAACAACCGTTGGTCGCGATAAGCTCCTCCGAACCCTTCAATACTTTTCCAGATTTTACGCCTGGTATCTCCTTCGCACCAATGGAACTCCTAGTGAAATTGCGCCTTACGAGGCCATCAAAAAACAGTTCGGGCTCGCGCGCAAATTAATGCGCTTTGGCAAGAATGTCGAACATTTGAAAGCAGCTGCCATCGCTGCGGATTCTAAAAGTCTTGATCCGGTCATCAAGTACTGCGCTGTGGGAAGACAGTTAGGATATGCAGGTTATTTAACTTTTGATGCGTTCACGGTGTTGGATGCTGCGGGTATTAGGAAGAGCCCTTCGACGAAGAGGATACAGAAGGAGGCATATAGGTTCTGGTTGATGGGACTGTTGTTTAGCACGGCGTCGGGAATGTACTCTTTGTATAACCTACGACAACAATCTGCAAAAATCGACAAGAAAGATGGAGAAAGTGTTGTGACAAGTAAGAGGATCGAAAAGTAGGTTGAGCCTCGCAGATATCCGTACCAGGCTTGTTGCTAATCTTTCGGTATAGGGAACGTGCTGCGATCAATATGCAACTCTTATCAGATCTCTGCGATCTCACAGTTCCAAGTTCGGCAATCGGCTTGGCTAACTTCGATGATGGTATCGTTGGATTGGCAGGAACTTTGAGCAGTTTGATCGGTGTTTATGGTCAATGGAAGAAGACTGCCTGAATAATTTGCCAATCAAGTGTTTTAAAATCTGGAGAGCGTATGAATAATCGCAAGACTTGACAAGCAGCTCCCTTCCGGACTATCAGATTGGTCACGGATGACAAGATTGTATGTACGAGATTGGATCATTGTAATTGCAACCTTGTAGGTTCAAGTAGTCTGGAATTTATCTCATGGAATAAAAGATCACTATGAGGGACCAGAGTTCACCGGAGTTGATAACCGAGACTTGTATAAGATGGTTAGAAAGCCCTTACCCGATTGTTCCTAACATATTTTCTTTCGGAATCTCCATTACAAATTTGCTCGATTGTGTTTTGTTTAATCACGGACACTCTGTCCAAATGTTTTGTTGGCAGAAACTGAATTTTGAACCGTGGTATCTCTCTAGGCAGTATGCCTACTACTAGCCTTTATTCTATAAGCTTTTAATAGCAATATCTTTTTTAAGAAAACCTTCAGCTCGTCGAACTTCCCGTCTCCCCGTGAAACCAATCAAACCACACCTAACGGACGAGGGGCTGGCTGCGTTTCCAATCGACTTCGGCAGCTATGATGATATTCATCCGCCGTGTGCTTAGAACATTTTCGGTCAACAGGTGCTATCCAAAGGCTGTTGGACCGACCGGTTTTATTAAGTGTTGGATGTACCTCACGGTATCTGGGTCGCCGAGGTATCCTTTCACCCCGGCATAACTCGAAAGGCACATGCTAATACAGGCAGCAAATATAATTCTTGGCACCTTGAAACGATCCTACTGGCTACAACAGCGTAGCATCAACCTATACCCTCGATCAATCACAATGTGACTAAAATCGTTTTCTCTTGGACAATACACTGGGCCTCCTCTGTTCGTTCCTATCTCAGTATCTCTTGAAAGCAACCTTTTCGACCTCAAATAATGTCTAAATTCAACATCATCCTTGAAGATTTGAGCCATCTGGACATTCGATACCAGAAAGTCCACTGAGTATTCAGTTAACGACATGACGGAAAGCCCAGCTCAAGCCAAAGCATTTTGAATATCAATGAAAGTTCTCCCTTGAAAGAGCGCAACCAAAGTTAGCAAGTCAACATTTTCTAACCTCAAGACCGGGCCTATGCCGTATCGCCTTCTCATGTCGGCCCGATATTCATTTGAAGACGCCTCATTTATACATACCGAGTACGATAGCCACTCTAGACCGAGTCTTGCCCTTGGTAAAGCTTATTCGATACCTATCCGTACATAGACAGTGAAATAAGTGCAAGGCACTTGAGTGTGAAACTGCTAGCGTTGTTGGTACTATATTTCGGAAATTCTTCAATATTACAGCCCGACAACCTCTCGAGATATGCCGAATTCCGCTTCTTGTGGGGTATTATAGCCGGGGACTCACACTCCAGACCCACAGAGTAACATTAATCATGCATGATACTAGCAATCAACAACCAACGACCAACCAACAGGCAAAGTACACGGGTCCGTACCACTATTGGACGAAGCATATCATATGAACGCTCGGCAACCTGATAAGAACAATCTCTTCTAGGAAGTTCCACGTTAGGCTAGGGCAAGCCCGTATGGAAACCAGCGGGAGCGACGGGTGGTGATACTTCCCCGCTGCATGGAACTTCCACTGAAGAAAGAGCGTTGACTAAAATAGTTAGTGAGCAAGAATACAACTTTTTAGCTGAGCCTTCTTGGTGCTGGAATGACGCTATGGTGTCTCGTGTGGAGGACAATTACTGAGCAGATTCATGTAGCTAAGATGGTGTCATTCACTTATCTTGCATCTAGAGCAATCTACTCGTACATGAATGAGAGTCTTGTTTCCAACTCGACTCCCACTGGCTTGCATCGTACCATGCAATATGGAAAGCCAATCAAATACCAACAAAGCTTTGGCGGCAAGATCCTCCGATATTAGATGACGGAATTCATCCCACTACAGATTGCCCTGCTTGCGAAGATCTAGTTGCCAAACTTGCTAGAATGCTTGGTGAACCACTCTACCGGTATTCTATTTCGAAATCTACTGGATCGAAGCCTTGCCCTTAGCACTGTTCACTCGGTATTTGGTGTCATTCGTACACGGGCCGAGCGATCACCTGGTTTGACAACGGAATTGTTCCTGCAGTTGGGTGTGATATGGCGAAGGTTTCGACGGGATCAGTGATGAAAAGTATAAAAAATTGCCTGTCTTTAAGTTACATCGCGCTCTTTTTTCGGCTAGAGCCGCATCTCCTGGACGTATGGAGATTGCTACCCCGACTTTGAGAGCTGGTTCACTGAATGAAAATCGACACTCTGCAGCGGAAGGTAGATTTAAGGCAAAGAGGCTGATTGCTTGCATCTCTTGGATATTTACCGGAATTCACTTACGACTCACAATCGTCATCAAACTCACACGGGAGATAACGATTCGAATCACGCAGCTGTCTTGTTACCAGATTTAGAAACTGAAGCTTGCGTAACCATCATGTTGGTGATCATAAAGTTTATGGCCGGAAAGTGTTGCCCAAGAAGAGAAGGTGCGATGTACCAAGGTATAGCGCACCAAGCGGCAAACCTCTCTTCCAATATACATCTCCACCTTCATATATTCACTCATTCTTGCGCCGCCTATTTAGAAGACATTGAGTTAAACTTTCTCTTCCTTGAGGTTTTCGATTTCACACTGCAATCTAAGAATATAAATCGTGCTCTCTGACCATTTCACATTTTCCTTCACTCAATGGCGCATCCATCTTCTAATCTCCCTTTGAGGAAATCCTTCGGCTCTGATGCAGATGAACCCAATGTTCAACCGGCTGTTGGAGATTTTGAAATTCCGCTTTCGAATGCAAGCACCCGAGATTTGGAGAAAGGAATCAATGACCCAGACAACTCGGATGGAAATATTCCCAGAGCAGATGGAGGTAAAGATGCTTGGTTATTCTTAGCTGCATGCTTTTTATTCGAAGCATTAATTTGGGGTAAGTGATCCTTCCTGTGCAAGCCCGCATCATAGCGTCAATTTTTTGAACAGCACTGAACAACATATACATCTAATTTTGAAAACTATGATTGCTTTATCAGAAACATATCAAAAAGAGATAGAGTATTCCATGTCAACTAACACATCAACAGGATTCCCGTTCGCTTTTGGAGTTTTCCAGACGTACTACTCTACTCACCCGCCCTTCGATAAATATGCAAACGATATAGCTATTACAGGAACCTGTGCTACTGGAATCAGTATGTGCAAAAGTTTATCTTATTAGATGCTTCTTAAATTTTTTCACTCCCTCTTCGGTTCCGCTTCTTGATAAGTACTTACAAGGTATCTTTAGTGTATCTTTTTGCGCCCATTTCCCTCTACGTTCTGGAGAAGTTCCCGCCAATTCGCAGGCTATCTTCAATAGCAGGACTTGTTATTGTATTGATAGCGCTAGTTGCAGCTAGTTTCGCTACAGAAGTTTGGCACCTCATTGCTACTCAAGGATTTCTATATGCTATTGGAGGTAGCCTTTTGTACTCTCCAACAATGTTCTATCTCGATCAATGGTTCGGTAAGTAATCATTATTTTCTCGGCTATAGTCCAAACTTTTCTACTTGTCCTAATGTGTCGTCATCTTCAACTATGGTTGGATGATTCACATCGTTATAGTGTCTAGTCTTGTTTAGGTTTCCAATAATTCCTTAATTCCACTACCGCATTGCCTTCTCATTTTACTCCGGCAGTAATTTCTACTTACATTCCACTGACCGTTTGATAGTCGAGCGAAAGGGTCTCGCACTTGGTGTTATGTGGTCAGGGTAAGCATAGAATATCAGTAGCCCCAAGTTCGAGCTAACTTTGGCAGCGTGGGAACTTCAGGTCTCATCTTCCCATTCCTCCTATCATATCTTGTCGATCGATGCGGATTTCGCGGTACTCTTCGGATCTGGGCTGCTATCTTGTTCCTACTTTGTTGCCCATTGATTTATTATATCAAACCGAGGATTCCAACGAAGTTCTCTAGCCAACCACCATCAAAACCTAGCTACACATTTCTTAGGTCACCCATATTCTGGTTTCTACAGATAGCAAACATCTTGTCCTCACTTGGGTTCTTCGCACCTTCCATTTATCTTTCGTCGTATAGCGCTTCGCTTTCATTCTCCCCTGTGCTTGGAACTTCACTCATCGCACTCCTGAATTTCTTTTCCGTGATCGGAGCCATTTCACTAGGCCATCTTTCAGATGTCAAACACATAACCACCGTCGTGCTTCTCTCATCTACTCTATCAACTCTATCTGTATTCATGCTATGGGGCATTTCAACCTCCCTACCATCTCTAATCATATTCACCATTATCTATGGAACTTTTGCAGGAGGATGGAGTGCCATCTGGGCAGGTATGATACGAGAGGTCCAACGCTCAGATAACAGCGCTGGTTTTGGTGTATTGATGGGTCTATTTAGCGCGGGAAGAGGAGTAGGAAGCGTGGCATGTGGACCGGTTACTGAATGGCTTGTTCAACATGGAGGGTTTAAGAATTTGGGGGGCGGTTATGGCACTGAGTATGGAGCGGTGATTGTATTCACCGGAGTAAGTGCTGCCTGTGGATTGATAGGGGTAGTCGCAAGGTTTTGGAAGATAGAAAGAGCTTGAGAGATACATGATACACGAAACAACTTAACAGCTATCAGAGCTACTAAACATCACACTTTGATGTTTCAGTACATGTCCGTCAATCAAATAGTGCCTCAAATATATTTGAAGATTTTGAACAAATTGTTTTTTGACGTAAGAGTCTGTCACATGATTGTGTGTGAGACAGTCTAAAATGGTATCACGAGTTGATTTATAATGTTTATAACCTTTGAAATCTTTGAAATCTTAAATATATATTTTTGACTATTATTCGAACTGTTTTTCAGGAAAAAATATTAGGAAAAATTGAGACTAGAATACCAAGATTTAAATCAAGACTAAAATATCAATATTTCAAAGATAACCCGATTTGAACCGGCACGTACTATACCCTAACTAGCACTTTTGACATTTGGGGTATCAATACATGGAATAGTGCTATATGGGGTTATTACTGTATAAATAATTCAAAATCCCATAATCATTTTGGTATATTCGTTTGTATTGCCCGAGCCCTCTTCAAAAACAAGACCGAGTAGAATGGTTCGTTTAGTAAAACCCCCACGTGTTCCCCGTGAATAATGAAATTCTGTCAGGAACATTGGAATCTTCTCGTGTGCAAAAGATCTCCGTTTTCAATCTACTCCTTGTGGTAGTAAGGTAGCGAAGGATTACTCGGGCAGACTGCATGTAAGAATGGCGAAATTGAAGTTGCTATACTCGGTTAGGCAAGTGTTACCTTCCTGCTCAGAACACCCCACACGAGGGTACAACGGGGGGATCTAGGTATCTTGCACCATACTATACTATATGGAGATATGGAGATATGAAGTGGATTCCCTGAACTATTTGCATCTTTAAATAATTTTTACGCGATCAACAATCATGTCTCTGACGCAAGCAAGTAAAGTATCATTTTCATACACCTTCAACCAAGTTTTCGACACAGCCAAAAAGCCACTCATTCTGTATGGAAAACAATCTTCAACGACGACGTGTGGGTATATTTTCAAACCCCTTTCCGACCCGTGTTTGACGAATCCTGAATGGCACACCACCGTGTAGGTACTGGAAGTTTGTTCCCCCGGTTAATGTACCATTGTACTACATAAACAAATGCTATCCTTGGAGCCTGATCACAACGAAGGATTTCTCTTTCGAATGTTACAGCGCAGCTTCAATACAACCTTTTTCATCCTTCGCTCTTATTTAACTACATGGAGTTTGATACCCGATTCGATATGCTTTTCTTATTGAATTGTATAATTACACTACATTGTCTACATGGAATATAGTGATTGTAAAGTTGCAAGATTCTTATAGCATGTTGTTCTTCAAGTGTGAAAGATCTTCAAGTGAAGGAAGCCTAGATGGATGACGTTGTGGATCTTCACTATCGAAACGCTTTTCTCCAACAAACAGACATTTACATCTAATCAAGATATCTATTTATCTTTCTTACTTTTTTTCCAATAACATGCAGTACAATCTGACCACATTAGCGGCGGGAAGAGGCGCAGTTGCCTCGGTCCAACGAATGAAGATTCTTTAAATTGACGAGGTTGAGCGGCACAGCTGTCAGTATATGCAAGGGCCAACAGTATTCATGGAACAGTAATCGTGAGTAACCACTTACTGCCTTCTCGCTCGGCGCAATTATTTTTATTTCTCATTTAGTGTGGTAGCATCTGTGGTGGCGTGGTATCGTCTGTTCATTTTACACAAATATATCTTTTCTTGCATGATATGCGGGTATGTTTGCGGGGGTTCTAATAAGAATGATCATGTCCCTATCTATACGTGAGGGTTTTATCTGATTTTACTTTTGGGATTTTCTTTGGTCATCAAGTATTCTTTTGGAAAATGCATATTTGTAGTTTTGAAGAAGACCTTACTTGAAGATGCAACGTCTGGTCTCTCTCCTCGTATTTTGCGTTTTTCTGGGATGCATCAAGGCAGATGTTGCTTTCACATGGCCCTACCCAGGAGCCACCTTGGGCTCGGGAGATGTCACTCTTTGGTGGAGGGAAGATGGAAATGCGCTTTTGATCGAGGAGATGGGTAGTCATTTGTTGGTTTTGTTTACCGGAAGTAATAATGTTATGGTATGTGGAAGTTTTCTGCCTCGAAAAGTACTTTGAGTAAGTTGCTAATGTTTGCATAGCAAGTTTTAAATGAATGGGTCGTTCCCGTTGGAACGTATAATACAACTATTCACCTCAACTCAAACATTGGACCCAATGCAAACAATTCCTAGTAAGCAATCACTTTTGCTGCATTTAAAATCCGGTTCATCAGTTCGGATAATTGGACATGCTGGTTTCGTTTCACTCAGGTCAGTTGATTTAACAAATATCAGTTTCTTCGGCATTCAGTCAAACCCCATAAACATGACGGACTATCCATCAACATCCATTCCAGTTCTCACAAACTTCTCACCTCGTTTCTCTCTCACGAACATGACGGGTACAGATTTTAGCCCTTCTATCAGCGCTGCAAATGCCGCGTGCAATACCACAGATGGGCCGGATTCTGTAATTCGAGAGGAATCGCAAGAACAAGTATCTTTGGGTATGGCTGATGTACGCTCTCTGTCATCCGCTCAGATCACTGCTTCCGGGGTGATTCACAATCCAACTGATGGTGTACTCGTTACAACTATCCCACTGACACCTGTTGTTTCAGCGACTACTTCGCCTTCGTCTCTCGTAACGACTATTTTCTTTACACCGACACCCACTGGCTCTCCTCAACCGGTTACAGAAACCCCGACACAGACTCCGGCTTTTACAGCCAGTGCCCATAAACAGATTGTGATTGCTGTCCCTGTCGCTATAGTTATTGCTGCTCTGGCTGGTATTCTTCTATTATTTGTTGTTCGATACAGGCGTCGGCATCCATCGTCCGAAAAGGCTGACCCAGACGGGTCTATTCTTCCATTTTTCCCACCACCGCCTACTCATCCCAACACATGGATGGATACCACCACTTCCAATGTTAAGAACAAATCCAATCTTTTCTGGTATCGTCTGAAAGCCAAACGCCCACGGAATAGTGTTGCTGAGTTGCCTGGGTATGAAGGCCCCGGTACATTGAAGTCTGCCTCACAGCGTAACACCAGTCCAAGCGAAACGACAATAACAAACAGGAGCGAAATGACTCATACGCCTATAGTTATTCCTTCCACTGCAGCAATTAGACTTTCATCGACTAAAACCCGACATCAACCACAAAATTACCCAGGACGCGAAGTCGGCTTTTCGGCTGTAGGTCCGGATTCGGCAATCAATAACCACAACTCGGATCCCAGAACTCCTATCAGTGTTACCCACACGAATCATTCGTATCCACGTGCCTCAACTATCAAGACCATCACGACGGAAAGTTCAGGCATTCCATCTTCATCAGCTTTATCTTCATCCTTCGACCGGGAACGCGAGCGTGGTCCCTTTCCTTTAGATTTCAGAACCCCCACATTCAAAGAAAGAGAAACACAGATACCACCACAACCACCAAGTCCCACAGCCCTTAGAGGTACGGCAAAAGTAGTTACGATTCCAAGGAGTAATTCATTATCACGTTCGGATTCGGATTTTGGTGCGATACCTCAACCCTCTTCTACTTACTATCCTACGAGGAAAAGCTCGCTTCAAAAAGGAGGATCAGAGGGATATAACTTTTCAAATACTGCATTAACATATCAGAAATCTTTATATAATACACCTTCATCTTCATATCAAGGCGTGCAAACATCTTTTCCCCCACCGCCAACTTCGATAATGTCTCAGGCATCTCAATCGAAAACATTTAGAAGTCCAATGGGGAGGATGGATGAGAGTGCGGCTGTGAGAGAAGCAGAAAGAAGAATTAGAGGATTACTTGGGAACAATGGAGGAATTGGGGCCGGTAGGGATGGGATCGTGAGTCCGATTAGTCCGGTTAGTCCTATGTCGAGATGAATGAAGGAGTGGTTGTTGGAGGGTCATGATCTGTGTATAATTCCTGTTTGTACGTATGTGAGATGCATAAGTAGGGAAATGAATGGAATGAAATGAATGATAGGGTATGGATGGAGGGAATGGTGTTTGGAACTTAATGAATGGATTTGGTTAATGATGAATGGAGGTTATCTGTAATGGAAGCAGGACGGAAATGAAATGAAACAATGAGTTTATTTAATGAATGGACATGCATATAGCCCACTTATCTTGTTAAACACCATTCGTTTGAGCTGTGTCGGATTGGAAAAGCACTTCGGCTCTAGAATCTGAATATCTAAATCTTTGGTTATCTCCATCATTTTGCCTTGACAATTGATGTAGAGCCTCAAAAATGATAATGAATCCATGATTATTAATCTTTATCCACAGTGTGATTAGGCTAAAATCTCTGCAGTCAGCCTTTTTTTGCTTTTAGTTTAGTGTGTCTATATTTGATTTTACAATAGGAAGGTTTTAACAGGGGGGGATTAGGAGGGTTGCACTCCTAGTGGCGCAGAGATAAGGCGCGGGGAATTCGAATCGAACTGGATTTTTTTGCATTGTGGTAAAGATTTCCTTCGCAGAGTTTATTCACACAGAAAGGTATCAGAATTTCACTTGCTGTGCTGTTGCTTCATAGAAGCGACGAAGAAGAAAGACGATCCGACGGCGGCAATTCAATGTCCGTGTCTAGTAAACACCAACACACGCGAGCAATGACTTCAAGAGAAAATTAAATAGAGAAAAGGGAGAAAATGGATTGCACATTAATTCTCCATGAATGGAAGATTTTACATGGTTTTATATGTTCGACTGTGATCTTTCCGGAAAAATGAAATGGGGTTGACGATGCTGGCCCCTTTCTCATTGGACGGATACACATAGGTCTGACATCTAAAAGGGTCTTCTACCCCGCACTGGAATTTGAATCTTCTTCATCTCTTTACAATTATTCAGTGCCCGTCTCCTGTCATAATGTTTTGTGAAACTTGTCTAGTTTTACTTCGAACAATAAGGAAAGCTTCAACGGGAATTGAATCCACACTCGAAGATCCATCTCAGATTGAGGGATCATTCAAACACCATGCTACTTATGATGCGTTACAGAAGGCACTTGCCATAGGATGTATTCTATGCAAGAAATTGTGGGCAAAGTTGCGTGACGAGGCTCTTGTTCTCGATGACGACAAAATTGCAGCTTTTAGATTGGATTGCAAGTGGTTTGTAGATGCAAAACCTATGGCAATACTTTATATACTGATCGATTATGAGTCTGAATTTTTTTTCTTATGTTGTCTTAAACCAGTGAGCCCTTCTAAAGGTATTACATCTACTATCAGATTAACCAGAGTCTAAAGTCTGTGTACTTCATACTGATAGTCGTTTCAGATCGATTGCTACTACCTGGTTACCACGAAACTACCAATACAGGCTCCGATGCTTGCTCTGCACTTGCTAAACATTGGCTAGAGACATGTCTGAGTTCGCATCGTAGCTGCGAGCGTTCTCGTCCCTTGGCATTGAAGCAATGGACGCCGGATCGCTTGATTTGTGTTAAAGATGTGGATTCGATAGTTTTATGTTTACACGAAATGGGTAACATTCCATTGGGGGTGAAATATGCCACGTTGTCTCACTGCTGGGGTAAAATTCCTGATGCCCAGAGATTACTCTTAATGCGAGATAACATTGATTCTTGGACACGAGGGATACCTAATCTTCAATCTATGAAGACATTTCACCATGCCATTACTGTTTGTCAGAAGCTAGGGCTGGAATATATCTGGATTAATTCTCTATGCATTATCCAAGACTCTCAGGATGATTGGCATCAACAAGCATCACTTATGGGTAGGGTCTACAAATACTCGCAGTGTACTATCACTGCCACAGCGGCAGAGAACGATACTGTAGGATGCTTCTTCAATCGTGATGTGAATACATGCTTGCCCATCAGAGTCGGACTTGTGCAGAATTCAATACATTTTCCTGATTCCACCAAGGATCACACATCTGACTCAAACTCAAATCCAAAATCAGAAGATTTTGGGTCGATGGATCTGACTTCGTTGTATGATTTTCATGAGGGTGACACCTGGGAAGATATCGTAAATTCCCCGGCTTGGAATCGCTCTTGGATTTTCCAGGAGGTATGTGGTTACACAGGATGAGGACGTCCACTAAACTTCATATTCTAATATTATATTTTAGCGCTTCCTTAGTCCACGAGTCCTCCATATCTCAAATCGCCAGCTCTTCTGGGAATGTACAGAGTTACAAGCCTCAGAATCGCACCCATTCGGATTGCCCGACAATGACCATCAAAGACTACATTTCAAAACCCGCAGCCCCTTTCATTATCAAGGCCAGCACCCGATTGATATCAATTGCGAGACAAACACCCTGTTATCAGACCGCCAGCGCTTGGACAATGCTTTCGATATATGGAAGGAAGTAGTACACACTTATTCATTGGGAAAATTAACCAAAGGCTCCGACAAACTCGTCGCTATTTCAGCCGTAGCAAGGGAATTACAGCCCTTGATGAGATCTCGATATCTGGCTGGTCTTTGGCAAGTTGATCTTGTACCCCAGCTAGAATGGAGATGTCGCAGTGGTGGCTTGTCATCGACGGTGTATCGAGCACCGTCATGGTCTTGGGCTTCAATTGATGGGATGATTACATTTGCCGAATCAGTCAGTCCTGATTCCTATTATCCCTTAGTTGAGATCCTCGAAGCGGTCACATGTCTTGTCGGCGAAGATGAGTTTGGTCAAGTGCAAGGTGGCCATCTGAAACTCCTGGGACAAACAATCGATCTTGAGATTCTTCTCGATTTGGCCGAGCGCGAAGAGATAATCCTTGTCAATGGTCAACCCACCAATTTCCCTCTATTAAAGGATGATAAAAGCATGGGAACTAGGATTTCAACGAAAAAGCTCTGCTGTCTGCCTCTCTATCTGAACTTGGGGGAGGAGTCGGGCTTCAGCAACCTTGTCCTCGAATGCGTTGATATCACCAAGAACGTATATCGGCGTGTAAGAACGATGAGCTACCTGTACTTCAATGTTGAGGAAATTGTAAAGGTCTCCCTAAAAGACCCATTAATATCCACTATTGGGAATATTGAGCAGACAAAAGATGGTTCACTGGCCTTCAAAAGGGGGTCTGCAGATTTGAGAGAGATTGTAATAGTGTAGAGCTTCTTGGCAATCAGGGAACGGCTCACGGGAATATCTTCTTTTTGAGAGTTGGGGGAGGGGGTCTGACATGCATAGCGAAACATTAGTTGGGTTGATGTGACAGCTCTGTACTAAGCAAAACAATTTACGGGCTCTAATCCCATCCTATCAACCTTCTCCACACCCCCACACGAACTCAGGAACCAAGACCCAGTAGAGATAAATGATGAACTATGAATCATAAACTTTAAAATAGAGTAACAGACATGAAGCAAACTGCAATAAGCATGAAACACAAAGTAAAAGGCGTGAAACATAGAATTAAAGAATGCTCTTATGACACTACACTTGGATATGCATTTAAAACCACAAAACACCAGTTTGAAATACCGCAGGTAAGCATGACGGCAGAATTTAGATTTGAAATACAGCGCGAGTACTACTCTCGTAACGTGAAGTACTCTGATCTAACAGAAACTTATAATTAAAATCTTCTACCGCTACCTAGGTACTAACGCGTCACATGTGGACATCAAGTGAAACAAATGACAAGTACTTTCAGGAGATTGAAGATTAATAGTATCATTAGGTAGGCATCTCTCTACGAGGTCATTACTTCATTACATACTTCTTTCTCATGTCTAGCTCTCCTCTAATTATAATCACCACCCCAATACTTACTCATTAAAGCTATCCCTCTCCTCTCACAGAAAAGAAACAGTCTCCTACTGCTTTTCTCCAATCTCCTGTCTAATAGGAGACTCCTCAATATTATCCACTTTTCCCAAGCCCATTTGGTTGGTATCCCATCCCTTACTCTCCAGATACTCTCTGAAAGCTGCATCTTCCGTCGTGATGGTATCTTGACCAATGTGTGGTAAACAGAAAAGCGCCAAAACCGCACTCAAGATACATCCCGAACTCGAGACGTAAAATGGATACTGCGCAGAAGCATTTCCATCGCCACCTGCTGCCTCGATATATGGGAAAACATAAGTACCAACAAAGGCACCAATTTTACCAACAGCGGCTGCAATGGCATAGTATTGTCCTCTAACACCTGTCGCAGAAGTTTTGGACGCGAGGAGTCCAATGTTGTCACCTGGACCGAGTTCGCCGAGGGAAAGGAAGATACCGTATACGACGACAAATGCGGGGACATTCTTGACTTTAGATAAAACTGGGTACAAGCCGGACATGATGAAGCCAACGATACCCTGCAACGTGACTCCTATGGCAAGAGCATAGCGAGGTCCGACCATATCGGAGAAGAAAGAACCGAGAACAGCGCCAGGAATATAGAAGAGGTTGATAACGGTGTTCCAACCGAATGATTGAGATAGTGGCGCCGTGTCTCCGTAAATGTTACTGAGAATTTTAGAAGAGTAAATGCCGAATGAGTAGGTTGAGAACTATAGTTATGTGTTAGTATAAACCAATTTGATGATTTGAATATTCACATACATCGTAGATGAACCAAATCAAGGAAACTATTAATAGCCTAAACCAATAGTACTTAATTACAAGACCATAGGGAATTTTAACATTTTTCATGCTCTCTCTGTTTATAATTAGCGAGTTCAAGAAACATTCAATAACCATGGCACATACCTTTGAAACTCTTCTGGCTCCTTCAATTTTAATCGAAGATAGAACAAAAGCAATGGTGGGATTACACCGAGTCCAAGGGAGATTCTCCAGGCAGCTCGCAAATGGTCTTCTGTACAAATGACAACCAATAAATATGGAACAAAAGCGCCGATGACAAAACCGAAATCAATCATAACGTTCGTGAAGATGATAAACCATCTGTTTCGCGTGCCCTCTTTTAATTCTCCAGAGGCTTCAGAGCAACCGACAGATCCAGCTGGATATTCTCCTCCGATACCGACTCCGACCAAGAAACGATAAGCAGCAAGTGCAGCGAATAGACCCTGTACACTTCCGTGATATCCATATGAACCAGCGCCAAGAGCAGCGAAGACGATAAGAATTACCGTAGACAGCGTAAGTGTGTTTGCTCTGCCCCATTTATCACTGGTATAACCAAATATGAGCATACCAGCAACCGTGCCAGCAAATGTGATTGCGGAAATATTTTTCACAGCAGCAGATTTTGTGTATACATCTCCGTAGATTACTCCGAGCATAGTAGATACCGATCCGATTACCTGCACGCACATATTAGTATGTTTATCATACCGGAACTTATGGCTGGAAGATTAGCATACGTTATTAATGTATCCATCAGAGAATAATCCTGAACCACAAGCCATAGCTGGCCAGAGTTTCTCCCATTTTGTCTTTGGGATATTGGCGAGAGGGTCTTCATGGTTTTGCGGACTCGAATTGGAATCGATAGCAAGATCATTGGCATCAGCCGCAGATTTCTTGTTGCGATTAAACATTTTCCTCGAATGATAGTCGCACAAGAACCTCGACTCGTGTTTTCAATTGGGGATATTGAGGAAGACTGAAGACGAAGTTCTCAAAAACTGGGTAGACAAGTAGTCTTAAATGAACAGAACAGTGTGCGAACTTTTGAGTGAAGGATCATGGATATTGACTAGTTAGCTAAAGCGAACCCAGTTTTTGCCGAAATGTCTGGGGTCCTAGAATGGGACAGGGTAATAAGTAATAGGTAATACCGTCGAAATAAAGTCAAGCTTCATGTGCTAGGGGTAATTAACTTTGAATCTAAATACGCCTACCGTATTGGCATTTGCATGGCTAGTTGTCGAATAACATCATATTTATTCTGTATTCACTTGCCCCTCAGTAGACGCAAATGCATGCCTGGATATGTAGGGTAACATTCAGATTCTCCTGCAGCCAGCATCTTTTAAGTTGCAGTGAATCCATTCAGATTCAGATACACTAGCAGCGCATTTGTCAGACTGCAATACTCGAGTACAAGACAAGCCACTCTATTGAGGTTGCAGGTGAGCCTGGTGATCCCTTCCAATTTCTCTGATTGCATAGGATTCTAGAATTCTGCCACTCATCCATCCAACACAAATCAAATCTGGCAGGTGCTCAGCTCATGGCAGGCTCAAGCATCTCTTCCATCAATCCATCGTGTTGTTGCGATGCAACCAACAGGCAAGCATTGAGATGCGTGTGATGAGATTGATAAGTTTATCCACAATACATGTTGGAAGCCGCGATTTATTTACACCGTATTTGATGACTTATTTAATGGTGGCTCGAAAGATTGTGACGTTGTGAGCTGTGCGAGTAGATAAAGCGTCGATGCTAGAAACTTCTATCCAATAATCAGTATTCATTTATCAGGTGGTGGGGAAGTGGACTTTGGATGGATATGGAGCAAAATGTTCAAAAATGGTTTGAGACATTTCCCCCACCCCTCCAGAGTCCATACTTTTTCAAATGGGAAAGTACGCCCGAGGTCTTTGCGATAACATGCATTGCATTGTCGCAGATAGTCACAGATAATCATAGATGATAACCATCGTAAGGTTAATCTTGGAGTTCCATTGATAGATACACCACTTTGCAGTGCACTCGTCATCAACAAACGAGCACATCAATGAGTCGACCAAAACAAAACATCGTACCTTCACTTCGTCATGGGTATGTTTTTCCCATTCCTACCTCGAACATCCATTACCCATAACCTACGTTACGTCTGCCAACTTGGCACATTTTCAAAAAGTTTAAGCCGCCGCCATACCGACGGGTAACATATCCTTGTTGGATGATCAAGCTTTTTGCTATGGAGCTCTCAGCTCAGTCAGCACCGAGATCCAATCATGAAGAAGTGATGAAGCACGCCCATTTACGATGATAAGCAACGCCTATCGGGAAAAATATCCACATCGGTTTGCCCGATTCTGGTAATGGATTATGGGGCAGACTAAAAAGTCGATCGGTTAACAATCGGATTAAAATGGGGTGAGAAATGCTTGCGAGTTCACTCAACCAACCTGAACCAGCGAGGATCATCCCTAAGTCCGACTTCCTCTATCCACTGCTGCTCCTACTACTCGAACTTTTGCATGTGCAATATGCAGGTTCCTCGATTGGCTACCAACGACGAAGAATACCATTTTTCTGATATTTGTCAAAATTGGCAATTTCTAGAGACGCGTTAGCAGATCAAGGATATCGATTTTAGATCTAGTTCCATCCAAACTGTCGGGCAAGAACTACTATCTTGGCACAGTACCGATATCCGAAGGTCAAAATCCAATTGTTATCTTTCCCGGCTAGGATTTGGCCACTTTCATTGCGTATGCTCGAGGATGTAGGTTAGCAAGGTTTGGGAAGTTAGGTATCACTTTTGATTTGTATCTCCTGTTGTCCAATTCTTCGATCATGTGTCGAGAACTGTGCACTGCTGTGGCACTGTTTTTCGTGTCATTGATGGATATTGGAGTCTAGTGTATCATGTTTCTATGAAAAGCTTCAGCCCTATCAGCTTTGTGAGATAAGTTTCACAGATACACCATTTTATGTGTTCACCGGATCAAACACAAGAATGCCGAGTTGCTCGACAGCTATAAACAGCCGTCTAGATCTAGCTCGATACAACAATAGTGTTGATTTGGAAGCAAAGCTGGCTGGTGATAGCATTGAAGATCGTTCTTTCTTACGGATCATTGTCCATTATTCCATCAAACTTTAGCCTTGAATTCCTCACCAAATTTCCCGTGACCCTCAAGCATGGCCACCGCTCTCCTCAAGGTTGCTTTTGTTTCGTCATAAGTCACCTTTTCCGCCGCCTCATCCCACGAACACCACTTGTATCCCGCAACTTCTTTTTCCTGGAGCTTAATTTCCTTCTCCCCCTCTCCTTTTCCAACCAATGCAAGCCAGTACCTGACCTCCTTTCCATTCTTTCTGACTGGATTTATGTATCTCTCCGAAAAACTTCCATCCCAGTCCTTAAAATCTTGTCCCTCAATCTCCCCTGTGTGTTCGGCTGGTTTGAATCTCAAGACGTCCTCAGGCTTAACCTTCAAAGATGTCTCCTCCTCGAGCTCTCGAGTGGCAGTATGCAATGTCGACGCATCGCCACTTTCGGCATGACCCTTTGGGAAGCACCAAAAAGGGGGAACACTCTCCCAAATAGTTTTTTGAAGGATGAGTAGGACTTCAGTATTTTCTGTGCTTGGGACAGGCGGAGGTGTGGAGAGCGTAAGGCTTGGCAGGTAGCGGATGGTATAAATGCCGTAAGAGCGGTCAGTGATCGGTGGGAAGTCTGCCATCTGAAAGATGAAAGATGAATCTTCTTACGGTCCCTCGGAACTGCGCAGATGTTATTAAATGCTGATGCCTACGGGAGAGAATAAGACCGTAGAGAAAGAGGATCAAGGTGCGAAGTGAGAGGTGATGACAATGATGATGATAGCAAGAATGAAACAGTGAATCATAAGTCGCAGAACAAAGAAGGTGGAAAAGTTTATAACTTTGACTGCGGATTGCCCATGCTCCCTAGATAGATGCAAGGCTAGATGTTCAATTCTGCCTGGAAAGGTGAATAATAGCATAGCCGTTCTTTCTTTATTCCCCCTTTTCTTTTCCTAGCATCGAGGTACAGTAACTTCACTGCGCAAAAGGATAAAGCCTAGCTTTTTCATTGCCCAACATATGAAATGATTCAAATAAATTATCCCGGCGCCGTGCAAACGCAGGAAGCAAATAAATTTGAGGTTTTGGAATCGCAACTTCAATAGAGCCTTGCTGCTACTAAACAACAACATCTCAGATAATATAGATCCAAAAAATTAAAAGACTCACAATATTTGCCGTAGAAATGATTAACGCTGCAAAACTTTCTGATTCCCACCTAGAATAGTTCTGGAATGAATATAAGATAAAATATAACCAATACACCAAAATTCGCGTCCCCAGATTTCATGCGACCAAGCGCGTCTCCCCACCACATCATAGTTAAAACCCACCTTCAACGACAAATAGACATCAACGCCAACATCTAATACCATGTCTCTTCGCAGACGTCTTCAAACAGGCGCTGAGCGCCACGGTTCACAATCATCTCCTGCACCAGGCAGATCCCGCCCCTCCAATTCAAACGGATCAATTCCCTTCCCAGAATACACTCCACCAACATGTCCTCTCTCGGCCGATGCGCAACGAGCCATTTCTAATATCCGCACTCTTCACAATAGCGCCAAGCTAAAGAAACATCTGAGTCAAGCGATCAAAAATATCACAGACACCACTGTCGCCAATAATGATAGGATATGGGAGCGCAAGAGACAAGTAGAGAAAAATGCGCGGAAGAGACAAAGGGATGGACAAGATGATGAGGAGATTCCGGCGGATCATAAAGATTTGGAAATTCATACGAAACATTTGGCGAAGAAGGTCAATATTTGGACGGAGCAGGCGGAGTTGGCGATGCGGGTCTTGATTGATAGGGGCGATGAGGTGGAGAGGAATGATCTGGTTGTTAGGGATGTTTGTAGTAAATTGGCTGAGGCAAATCCAGCTCCTCCGATGCGAAGGACTAGGGGTCAAGAAGATGAAGAGGAAGTAAAGCAAGATCGAGTGGTTGTAAGTGCAGTGGAGTTGCTGGATCAAATCAAGGAGGAGTATAGGTTAAAATATGAGGCGGAAAGCATGACAAAAAGGTACATTATCCTTCTCTCTGCACTCTCATAAAGTTCGGAGTCAAATTTGCGGGCAAAGACTAATTAATTATCCCATAGATACGCCTCACATAACGACTACAAGAGCTTCAAGCGTGTAGTCCACGACTCCCTTCATCCAGATGGAGATCTACCCCTCCCCAAAGAATCCACATGGTTCCCCTCAGACCGCTCCCGCCCATCTACCCAAACCAACGGACAAGCCGAAGAAGAATCTTCCGATGACGAGATTGTTATTGAACGAGTCGTCAAAGATCTCAAATGTCCACTCACATTTGCAATTTTCCGCTTCCCATACACCAATAATAAGTGCAATCACAGTTTTGAAAAAGAAGCAATCATCGAATATCATGGGAAAAATGCAACGAATCAGGGTGGGAAAAGAGTGGTTAAGTGTCCGGCGATTGGATGTGAGAATTTGATTGCTATGAATGATATGTATGATGATCAACTGTTGTTGAGACAGGTTAAGAGAGCGACGCAGAGAGAAAGAAGTGAGGATAGTGATGATGAGGATGATGCTCCGAGAGGAACGCAAAGAAATAGACCTGAGGAGTTAGATGATGAAAGTACATTTTTGGATGTTGACGACGAGGAAAGGCGGCGAAGTGTGAAGAGGGAGAAAATGAGTAGTAGGCCTCCACCTACTTTGACGCAAGTCAGCACGGATGGCGAAGATGAAGATGATGAGGATGAATGAGATTTATGAGTGGATTATGGACGAGCTGGGTGATACACAAGCTCATGAGTTTATGATATAGCTATATATATTAATGTTGAGAATTGGTCTACCACCAATCTAGTAGCTTTTTACTTTTTCCCCACGGCTAGTTCAGGCCAAGGGTAACAATGAATGAATGATACCATATTTACCAATATCATCCATCAAATTTTACACCACCAACCTTGAACATCGCTAACATCCAAATCAATCGATCACTCACCCCTCTACACAATAATAAACAAACAATAAACGCAAAACTTATCCCAAAAAAATCTTCCAAAAGCACATAGCAATTCTAGACCATCCATCTATCCCAAACATCAAATACCTACCTACGCTATCAAATTTCTACCCACCCCCCCTCATCCCCCCGAAAAACTCATCGTTCACATACCTACCCATCTCTATCCACACAACCCCCTACAGACCTCGAATAATAACCGAGTGTACGTAGGAAACTTCAAAGGTTAGTTATGATCACGCTCACAACTAGAAAACATAAGGAGTCAAACAAGAGATACAAAACCCAATATCTCAAGCGCAAACTACCCTGCAATCAATCTCTGCATTCAACTGACTCTTTCAATCCTCCCATTTCAAGGATTTGGCTAGGTCGGAATCCATGAGGTGTTTGTTAGCTCGCGAGATATTTGAGCTTGGATTGAGAGAGCCGAGAGACCTTGGTCGTGTTTGAGAGTTTTTTTATATAGCTAGAATTCAAATTTTGGAGTAGCGGTTCTATGAAGTATGATCTGCGTATTTGATGTATGAATCTCATAGCAAGATGTTACAGCCCCATCACCTTAACAAAATATCCCACATCCTTCATGAAACTCCGACAGAATCGCCAAGACACTTACGTTCTCCATGAGGCCTCCTCACGCCGGTCAACTCAACGCCATATTACATCATATCATAATAGGCCAAAGTTTTTACATAATTAGTTTTATTTGACTATGAAACAAGAATGCTAGTATTTTCCTCACCAATCTGAAATCTCAATATCAATACTGACTGATAGTCTTCTGCAAAGAGAAAAAAGGAAACAACAAAACTGTATCAGAAAGAAAACCATAAAGCCTGCTCGATCATATTATCCACGTTTTCCATTGATTCCTGCCCACCATTTCATTCATAAAACTGTCCGCGAAATTCATATCAACTATGAGAAAGAAAGCCGTATCCCATGGCGAGAAAACGTAATGCTCAGTGCCCAAATAACCCTACAAAAAGAAACTTGTGTGTATGTCTGTGGCCAAATAATTAAAACAAAAGACATTAATGTAAACGGCAAAGGTACAAAGATACGAAAAGCCAATCCTAGCATAAGTGGGTTTAAATCCTCATATACAAGTCCAGCTATTTTGATATCGAGTGCTAATGAGCCATTAATACAAGAAGGTGCATGTTTGATATAACATGGCCTCCAATATCTGATGGATTCCATGAAAATTATGCTAATCAGATGAGGAAACTCTAATTGTAGCATGAGCTGTGAACATGAGATTCTAGAGTGGATGACAAGATGTCACAAAGTCACATCATTGTAGTTCCGCTTGACGTCGCTTGATAGATGTATGGCGGGCAATTTCTTTCAGGCAATCAAGATAGTCCTCGTTTCCCAAATGCTCTGGGGAGCGATGGAAAGATTGACCGCGACCAATACGCGAGCGGTTTTCTGGCGTGCTTGGACTAGCAATACTTCGAGGTGAAGCAACCGCTGAGGATTTACTGGTACATGTCATGTTGACCATAGCAGGAGCCAGAGATGCTGCTGCCGAGCCGCGATTTTGGAGAGGAACAATACCTTGAGCATTAGCCGAAGAAACATGGGCGGGTGCAGCAATGGCTGAGTGAGTTGCAGGCTGAAGGTTCAGCAAGTTCTTCAAAATTTGATTCTTTTGCACAGCACTACAAATAATCAGCAAGAGTTAAAAGTTTGAGGAACAAGATTTTACGCACCTGCTTGTTGTTCTGATCAATTCAACGAAACTAGATTTGCTCTTTGGAGAACCATCTTGAGCTGACGGAGTGACGATCAAATTCTCTTTCTCACTACAAGACTGGGTGCTTGTCGAAGTGCGATGATCTTCACGTCGAGTCCAAGATCCAATACTCTTATTATCGTCGACATCATCTCCGTTCATATATGTTGGTGTGACGGTACCTGGTCTGCCTCTGGTTGGCGAATTCGACGCAAAAATGCTACCCAAATGTTCAGATGTGTGTACTCGAACATTAGAAGCCTCTTCAACTTTGTGAGATGATACGGCTTGTGAAGAACCCGATGCAAAAATCTGTCCTAGGTCTTGGCGAGTCAATGACTCGGTACCAGTTGGAATTGCGTCTTGGTTAGATGCTGGTGCATGTAGATTGTTCAATGGAAATGCACTGCGTAAGCCTTCAACCTTTTGAGTATCAATGACAGAAGTATTTAAGTCCTTTTCAGCCTTGTAGGAATCTTGGACATCTGATTGATTCGAGTCAAAAATAATACCAAGATCTGTTTGTGTCAAGGACGGAGTACTAGCAGGTCTTGTAACTCGTTTTGGCGTTGATTCACGAGGTTCATCCGAAGAAAAGACAATAGCCAGATCTTCAGATGTATAGTGACGATCAAGAGAAGGACTTACAGTTTGAGTGGAGTGGTGAGTGGGTGTTGATGCAAATCGATCCTCCAATTCAGAAATCATATCAAGATCGCTACGAGTTGACAAGCCTATACCGGCGGAGTTCGTAGCCTGCCCAGTGCAAGGGCTGTGAAAGGCTACAGGCATATCATGTTGAGGTCCCTGAAGTGCTGCTGACTCCTTGCCTGAGCTCAAGTTCTTTTCAGGAGTCTCAGCAAACACGTCGGAGAGAATCTTAAGTCCTTCAGCATCAGCACAGATAGTACGTGGTGTTTTGACAACTTCGGAAGACAGATTTCCGTGAGAGCTGCTCGTAAACTCATTGGCAAGAGATTTAGTAGTCAAACTAAATGATGGAATTGATCTGTCAGCTCTCGATCGTGTATCCAGAGCATTATGACTAGCGGAATTTTGTTCTGGACTGGACCATGGCGATGCATATTTTGTTACACCTGAATCAATTGTTTCATTGAGAAATATCGATTGACATTTGTTGAGATAATCTTCCGTAGTGAATGTGGTCTGATTGTTATTGTTACCATGGACAGGTGAAGTTTGTGCGGATTTCTGTCTGCCAGTATCAAATCTTGGGGCTTGACGAGTAAGACCATGATTTGAAAGATTGCTTGCCGAGTTGCCAAAGTACTCTTTCTGGGCAATGAATCTTTCTGGATCATAGCTTTGAGTATTTATTCGAGAGTATGGTTGGATACTTGCATTATGTGAACTCATAGCAGGGCCATAAGACATTTGTGCCATCTGCGAAACGGAATTAGGGTGCGTCTCAGCTCTCTGAAAACTTGGTAAGGATGCTGCATGGGTTTGCAATTGAGGTACAGGCATCGTCTGCGATCTTGGCATGCTGATCATGCTTGAGCCCGCAGCAGAGTCTTCCCAACGTGTCTGACAATTACCCATAAGCCGAGCCAATCTCTGAGCAGTGTTTTCCGGTGTTGCTGGTGGTGATGTTTGACCTCCCGGACGAGGATCTGTCACTCTCGCAAATTCCTCCCATTCAGCAGCACTAAGATCTGTACGGCTTCCACGGGGTTGGAATGGTGGAGCCATTGCTGCTGTAGCAGGCAATCGTGAGCCAGATCCAAGTTTAGTGGTGGAAGCTCGTGGAATGATTGGAGAATCAACACTTCGCGTGGTTGATGAATTTGCATAAGCGACGGAAGGCTCCTGACTACGTAAGGTGGTGCTTGGACTAGAGCTGACAATGACTGGACTTCGAATATCATTCTTGTTAGATGAATTATCAAGTGAGCTTCCAACATCGGCAGAAGTTTGAGATTTCACCTGTTCAGTTTGGGCGCTGACTGATTGGTTGCGCTCAGATTGAAGCAAATTCGTCATTCTCGCAATCTCTCCCATAAGAACCTGACGTTGGTTTACCCAGTAAGGAACTGATTGTAGCGATTGGCGGGATATGTGATCTTCGAGCATCATGAGATGATCTCGATGTTGTTGAAGAGTCTGCTCGGTGGAAGTCAATTGAAGTGGTGGCATTGGCGCCATCGGAGCTTGCTGAGTGTGAGCCTGAGGTGGCATCATCGATAAAAATTTTCCATTAGGATGTTGCATCATGGGCACCGGAAAATTTCCTGGAGATATCGGAAATGGAATGGTACCAAGCATTGGGTGTGGCATATGGTGTCCTGGAGGGCCGCCTAACATAGGAGGACCAAATTGTGGGTTTCCCACCAAGCCGGAAGGAAATCCGCTGGGAGGTTGAGGAAATCCTGTGGGGAAACACAACTGGTTATTGACCATCATGTATGGACGATTCGGGTCAAATTGACCAGGATGAGAGACTCTGACTGCTTGCAAAGAGTTATTAGTGCCATCGTTACTATTGGCGCTTTGATGGAGAGCCTGTGTATAGCCTGGATGACTAAATGTTTGGCCCGGCATATTCGGTGCACCTTGGTGAAAATAGCCATAAGGTGGTAGGAAAGAACCAGGAAAGGCAGGATGAAATCCTGGAGGGCCTTGCGCTCCAACAGGAATTAAAGATGCTTGAGCGTCCCCAGAAATGTTATTTGCAGCTCGGCTGTGATCAATTTGTTCAATCTCGTTGGTTTGCTGAGGAGACTCGGATGTATGCTTATTGCCAATAGGCTCAAACGACGGCGGGGCCATTGCTCTAGTGTTTGGAACTATGCGACCACCAGCAGTAACTCTTACGTGGGTTGGAGAAACAACGGCTCTATAGAATCTTCGAAAGTTCTCGGCCTGATGCAAAGCTACGCTAGTTGGCGCAGAATGTGGTTGCATTTGATTGTCAAATGTGCGGCGTGATTCAGAATTGGTGTTTTGACGTAAACACCAACTGCCTTGACTGCGCATTGATTGAGATGAAGAAGAAGAAGATTCTCCACGGCGCGTTGTAACTTCAGGACGTGTATACTTGTATTGTTTCGAGAGGATTGTAGTCAAACAAGTGTAAGTGTGGGGATTTTGGAATGCTTGCTCAGGAAGACTGAATATAGCGGCTGCAGAAGATGTTTCATTAGTAATTATGGAATGGTGACTCAAGGAAGATCAGGATAATACTAACCAATATCAGGGTGCTTGTTTATGTTGTCGATGACACAAGAAACAAATGAAAGGGATCTCTTCAGATCAAGCAATTGATCAATTGTATAGCGGTGTGCCTTCATGCTTGTATCTTCAAGAAAAGACATTGCGAAAGGTCGATGAATTGAATTGCCAAACACCACGTTTGGTGCCGTCTCTCAGCTATGTCTTGTGATATACGACGAGACTGAGAATGAACCGAAATTTCGATATTGAGAGCTTTTACTTCTGGTTATTCTTAAACAATTGAAGTTGTTCAGCGAAAGGAATCGCAGAATGGGATTGATTGGAAGTTGAGAGTAGGGTGGAATCCTGTCGCAGAAAGGATTTGAAGATTGAGTTGATGGTGTGTTCTTTTGAATATCTGATACCTATCCTTTGAGGATGGTCGCTAAAAATCAAGGATAGCAGTCAGTGATTGAATATTTTCAAGTGAAAGCGTGAATAAGTGAATAAGTGGGCATGTGCAATGTCAAAACAAATCTGCCAACAAGAGAAAAGGTGGGGTAAACATCAAACATCCTCGAGGATAATTCATTGGGAGCGGTGGATGACTGCTTCATGAGATTGCCATAGTGATGGTTGTCATCCGAAAGTCATGATATGCTCTTCTGTGATCTCGAATATCATTTTATCATTCTCATTCCATTCTCTGGACAGCTTCACAGGATTCAATGCCAACGGGATGATATGCAACTTACTGGTATAACAGAAGTGAGTCAAGTTGTGATCAGGAACAAACAAGTTTTAAGAAGGTGAAAACCAAACATTTATTTTGCAAATCTGGATAGCTGGAGACAGACATAAACAAAGCGATAGAAGAGAGATAAAGAGACTTTCACAAGGAGTAGCAAGAGACAGAGGGTGGCTCTGTTGGAGGAAGAGTTTGATGATGAATGGAATGAATTCAACCAACAACAATGCTGAAATTGAAGGGAGTGGTGTTGCTGTTCTTTGAGGCGATAGAAGTTCCGATCATGTAGGACAGAAAGTGCACTTACTATATTGGGCACATCTACAATTCTGTTCGAGCAAAGGAGAAGCCACTACCTCCAATTGATGCTTACTAGCTACTTACTCAGTGCGGTGTGATGAGGCTGATTGAGGCAGGAGCAAGACAGAGACCCGTGACCCGTGACCACGGATGGAAGCTTTACTTTCAAGCACTGCAACAATCAAGGAATCATCATAGATGACCCATGAATTTCACTAGGAGCGGAGCTATTCCATCTCCCTCGACTACAAACTTAGAGCTTGATACCGTAATACGTAGAGAAAGAGAAATGATCCGTCCAACGATCTTCACCACTACCAGAACCAAAACACTCGGAAGCATGGTGGCGAGTCCAGCCACATGAGAATTCAGAATGCCCAGGTGCTTCGCAGTTGATACACTGCCATTCCATTCCTATCATTTAACAAACGGAACATACAATCGACGGAATCAAAAATCCTCCTCTCGCTTCATTGATTCTTGGATATGGTTACGAATTGACAGTTTGTCTGGAGACTTTGGCTATAACCATTGATCAGAATTTGATGCAGTAAAGCAAGCTTTGAGAACATGATATAACCCTTCCTGTCCTAAACTTGTTCATGCTTGGGCATGTGCAATTGACACTTCTCTAGTCAACATCAAAGCCTTGAAATATGCTGATCATGATTCCGAATGAGTTCGATCGAAGTGAGTATATCAGAAAAGTGCTACTACCTCCTCTCCAAGTATCACTACTTTTGGCATCTTCACCACGAAAACATACGTAATTCATGCATAGAAAATCATCAGGTATTGTGCAAGTGCAGCATATGCCCTGTAAATCACGTTGTGCTTCCAGTATAAGATATCGATGAAAGCGAGTCAATAAGGGAAGAACGATGGAGAAAGAGCCAAATATTGATGGGGAGGGGAAGATATGAACAATAGAAGGGATTTTAGGGGAGATAGAGGGATCTAGACGGGTGGGGGAACACGATGTTGATGTGGGAGGAATGAAGCCTGAGTGAAGTGATGTTGAGACAGAGGTTAGGCGAGCTTTCGACTTTACTGATTAAGGACTAGTGAGAGCATGGCTGTCTTGCACGTGACTTAGCTTTCTCCGCACGAAACAACTTCGGCGAATCGGAGTGGAACAAGATCGTTATTATTCTTAAGCTTTTACCGTGCTCTTTTTAATTCTCCAACATGTATACTATAGCAGACGTCAATTTGCACGGTCATTTGTGAATACTCAGGAACGACGTTGTATCTCAAAGATTCATCATTGACATCAAGATGATTGATTGGCAGAATAACCGGTAAATGATGCTGAGTTCACCAAAAGAGGCAAACGCTAACTGAGCACAGAATCATGTCCTTCCAGTGCTTCCGGACTTTTATCTTCGTTCCAAAAAGTCGATATCTTCGTTCAATAAGGCCGACAATTTGATGCAGTATCAAACATGCAAGGCAGTGAAACCTTTCTCCAGACTCCGTGAATAGCGTAGCTTCATTTCTCAAAATTGTATCCGAGAATCTCCTATGCGGATTGTCATTTTCTAGGTGCTTCCTGAGCAAGATATTTCAATGGCATGAAATACATGAAGGGTCACATGCTTTGTAAGTAGTTTCCTGGATGCGCACGCAACGCAATCCGTTGTATTGTGATTCATGATTTTGTTACACCCTCGTCCATCCGCCAACTTGATTAATTACAAAATTTCTTGACCACATGCAGACATCCCCACACGATACTGAATGACTTTTGATAATCAAGCACAGAGCGTCGCAATTGCAGAAAGCCACTTTTCGTTTCCAATTTATCCCACTCCGGCCACCATCGAAAATTGTCCATTTTCGGGAAAAACAATCCAACAATAACACTATTCTTTCGCTATCGAGCAGACATAAAAGCCGGAGAAATCAACGGAGATTGATTAGATGCATGGTATCTATCAACCATTCTTTTGTGCTGGTAACATTTGCTCTCTTGTAACTTGAGAAACAGCACCTTCGTTCGCTGGAAGGCTATCGACCGTTGGTGACGTGGTTGTTGGAAACTCTGCACTCTTTGGCTCCTTCACTTTCCAGCCACTGTCAAAGTCGCTCAAGGCGACAATCTCCATCACTGTATAATACAAATTGCCATCTTGAATCTGTGGCACGAATATCTCCCTCGACATTCTAAGTTGAGATGCAGAAACAACGACTTCATCTCTACCGCTCGCCTGACTGATATTAGCATGCATCGGCTCATATCTGGCGATTGACATACCAAGCATTTTGCACAAGATTCATTGTTAACCCAGACCCAATTTTCGCAATTATACAATAACCAGTACTTACACCGGTATTTGTAATATCCTCCACCAGATCCACTCATTGTGTTCTGAATATCTTTTTACTGACTGCTAGCAACAAGATATCTTTCGGATTTGATTGCACTACCCGCTGGTAGGAGAGCGGCTCAAACGACAGAATGGCTACAACAGGGTAGCTTAACGACACAATATGTAACTGAGAATGTAAATACTTGTCCTAACTCTCAATATGGACGCTCGACCTGCAAATGAGGTCCAATAAAAGTATGAGTAAATCTTTTATCTTTTGGCAGGAAAAGGGTTAAATGAGTCGAGATATATAACTGATATCAAGAAATCTAGGATCATGCAAAGTAGTAGTGCACTTTAGAGGCCAACAATGCTCTAAATCTTCGAGGCAAATTACATGGAACAAAATGAAGTCTTCCCCGCTCAAATCTTCTGAAAATTACATGGAAAGTCCAGTGTTGCAGATTTGTGTCGGAATGCATGTGGTTTCTCCAATTATGTTTCATGCAGACTTCACGGCTTTCGCAGCGCAGCAAGAAAAAGTCCGCTTGCATCTGCAGCAGGCCCAAATGGAGTCCTATACGTAATAATGTGGCTTTAGATTTCATTTCAGTGGCACTCATAATATTCGGGAAGTCGACGTATGATCCCCATATACTGAATCATCTGAAGTCCACGAACAGACAGTTAGATCCATGCAGAGAAAAACAATCGAGGGCAAGACCCCACTTTTGAAAAGAATATCATATTCGACAACGGGCACGGATTCATTCATGATATATTCAAGCAGTCAATATCGAATACGGACTACTTTCTGGTTGACTGTACCTCTGCGGTCGCTGGTTGAATCATCATCAGAATCGATGTAACATTCCACCTGTCAAACTTGCAGGCGCGCAAGACTCATGCAGCTAAGTCAATGCACCTATTACTGGCCCATACGAAGTTTCCGCAATCAATCGCCCCATCTCGATGCTACATGGGTGACTACTTCTATCTTTTGAGAGCGTTGCGCCGCAAATCAATCGGCGATTGTACCCATATCCGACTGAGGACATCTTAGTTTCCTTCGCGAAATACGGCATGTGCAGCTGAGATTAAAGACAATATCGACTGCATTGTTATTGTAATTATTCCTGACACATGAATGCAGATATGAAGCTATAATCCAATATCCGCGGACGTCTGCAATGTGCTAGGATGTTCGGGTCGTTAGCGAAGGCTTCCCGGGTCAGCTTCCACACTTCCTACTCGCCCTTGTGCCGTCGCAAGGATGATAATGGTACTTGACTTAGTGGCCGTTGCACTTAGTGGCCGTTGCACTTGGACCGCTCCTTCATTCTCAGCCCCGTGGATAGGCAAATTTATCAAAATTGAGTAGTTACACGTGGTGGAAAGCAAAGTATGTTGCTCAAAATAAGTCAACTTTCTCTAGCTCGAGCAGAGTACCTCAAGCCTCAAATATCTTCGGTACAACTAATGTGTCTACATATGAATACAACAAATCTTTTGTGCACTCAATTCATTAATATAGATTTTCAGCTCGGAGTCATGATTGTTAATACCGTGTCCCTACATGTAGCCTCCGCTTCCCCGGACAATTCACCCTTGGCTTTGTTTCTTGAAATTCATATCGTCACAGTCGCGACGAATAGTAGAGCAGTGGTATGTTCGCCGGCCAATGAATCCGAATTCTGTGACCTTGTGTGGTACAAGCCTACAAAATAACGTTGTGAGACGCTTCACGGTTTTGTGTGAGTTTTAATGCCTCTAATTTGTTACCGCAGAAATGATTGAATAGAATGGCTCTGATCTAGGTGAGAAGATCTGGAAATTGAGCTTTCTACAGCGCGAATATGCCCTCTTTTGCTCACTTACAGGACAAGGATCGACAGCAGAACTCCAACTTTCAGTCGTTGAGCTAATTCATCAAATCAGTGTGCGAGCAGACAACGCACAAGCTCAATGGTTATCATTGTTAAAATGCCATTGGAACAATTGAATTTGAATGGCTTTCAAGAGACCTTGTGCTACGGAGTTGATGTATGCACGTTAAAGCATATATTCAAGTAGAGTACTGTATGTTCTCAATCTGTCGACCTACATTGGCTGGGATGAAAGTATCAAGCTTTTAAAGCCGTTGGAGTCTTAAATTTCAAAATTTCTTGTAGATTTTGCATTCTCGCGGGCCAGCAACTGATTCTTGCCGCGCGAGATCTTTGCTTCATCAGCCTGATTTTTTCGAGGCTACTTCCAAAAACCTGGATTTCGATTGTTCAAATTCAAGTAATACTACACCGCGGCTGTCGTGCCCTCTGTTACCACGATCCGTTTGATGATTGAATGCCAATTACCGAGATATCGGTGAAGTTTTGGACTACGTAGACATGTCTGTACCTTTGAGAGCAACGGCAGTTAAAAAAGGCCCCGGTTCAATCTTCCGCTTTGTGGGTCTTACACGCTTACAGACGACGGTGTCACAGTGGATTGCATGCTTGAAAATTGTTTACAAGAATAACTGCATGATGTGTATACTGAATGTACGATTATATCGCATCCGCAAGTTCAACTGGCGCTCTCATATGCAAGATCAATTTCTTTATTAGTGCCCATGCGATCGACTGTATATTTTTCATAGCAAAGGAAGCAACTTAAGTACTTGGAATAAACCTCGATGCCATCAGATTAAAATAGGGATCTAATATCGAATCTTTACAGCGACGGCCGTTATTTGACCGACCTCTAACCAACAAGCAGTCACGGAGAAGTTTCTCTGAAAACTTGCTGTTGCCGAAAGCCTCTCGAAGGACCTTGCTGTACAACAGCCACGGTGACATCTGTTATAAATAATGGCATGAGTCTATGTTATCAAGACGGATCTCTGTTTGGAATGGTGCTATGTTGAACAACAGCCCTTGGACCTATCCATGCTGCGATCAAATCAATATCTGGAATTACATTACGCTATTCTCGACTGATGATTCCATAGATTGGTTGTAATCCAGGTTGCATTTTTCAGTGGCCCCATGAATCCAATGGATAGTTTCGCAAAGTGGCAACGCATCTGCGAAAGAGTTCTTCCTTGACAACCATAAACATATTGGACGTTGACTAGCCAATTTCAAGACACCATTTCAGATATCAATCTTTTTCGAGGTCCTTAGAATGTCGCTCTTGGACCTGAATCATCAGAAGTATGTATCATCTTGCCTAATAATCGACTCTCCCTGATGACAATTTTGCCACAATTATCAGTTCGCAGACATTGTTGCACCAAGTATAAAAGTCGAACCTCTGTCAGCCTCTTAAAGTATCATCAATAGTCTAGATGTGAACGGTGCTTGTTGAGGTATTTGTCTAATAATAGTGTTCTCGGAGAATACTGACGTCACTTCGATACCAAACAAGGAGTCTTTCCTGGTATCTTATTAGCCTAAATCCTCAATGCAGGAGACACACGTGTACGAAACAAATTCCATGCCCATTGACCAATTTCGTTCATAATTGAATGAGTTTCTCGAATGAAATACTCTGTTCTTCTGCTCTTCTGCTAATACTCAGGCATAGGGTACTTTTCACCTATGTAGGTATGAGGAATAAACAGAAGCAATATTGACCGACTGTCAACCCTTTTTCAACAAAAGATCGTATCCCGAAACAATGGACCAGCCGAAATACTGCTTTAAGGCCACCTGCATGCTTGTGATGCAAGTGAGCGGAACGGCGCGATTTTGATCGAAGATATAGTGCAAATTTATTATGCAAATCTACGCGGATATCCCAATTGGCTGCATATGCATATCATCCAAAATGGCCTTGGTTTCTACTAGCTCATGTCTATGTGACTCACTGCAAATACGGGGGAGAGCAAGCTTCAACATCGGAGGATGCCGAATCGTGGGGGACCAGAGACCATGTCAGTGTTGTAATTAGTATTTTCCATATTTTGAATACACCCCATTCGCATAATGCATATTGAATTCTTGAAATATATTCCAATAATTATTATTGAATTGAATATTATTAGTAATATTCACAAATATACGAGGGCCTGTTTCTAAAGAATGCCGGCTTTCCATAAGCGAGAATATCAATCTTCAAAAAATAACAACCTCATATATAAATCTATATAGTATTATATTTTTTATT
>PQXL01000342.1:0-43653 GCA_004916875.1 Botrytis galanthina
TAGTTCTTCGAGTTCCGTTGTCCCTGTACCCACGACTACTAGTTCTTCGAGTTCCGTTGTCCCTGTACCCACGACTACTAGTTCTTCGAGTTCCATTGTCCCTGTACCCACGACTACTAGTTCTTCGAGTTCCATTGTCCCTGTACCCACGACTACTAGTTCTTCGACTTCAATTGTGGATGGAATTCCAGGCGTTTCAACCGGAGTTGAACCTAGCATTTCATCCGTTGAATCGACCACTTCACCCAGTTCGACTTTCATTAACTCATCAGTACAATCTGTTGCGACAAGTTCCAATGCTGGATTTTCCGGAGCATCTACTGGTACATCCCAAACTGTTGTGCCGGTTCCTACAATCACTAGTTCTTCTAGCTCAACCGTGGATGGAATTACTGGAGTATCAACTGGAGGATCCAGTTCAATCGTTTCTACACCATCCTCCACTTCGGTTCTGGAAGGAATAACTGGAGTACCAACTGGAGTATCTAGCCCATCATCCACCAGTTCCTATGTTCTCGTCGGAGTTTCATCGGTTACTACAAAATCGGCTGTAGAACCAATCAGCAGTTCCAGCAATACTGATATTGATATTTCCCTTGGATTAACTGGAGCTCCCACCAGTGTACCCGCAACTACCAGCGCTACTAGCGTCTCTAGTGTCTCAAGTACGTCCGTTTCCGAAGATTCTGGCGTTTCTGGACCATCAACAGGTACACCCCCCAAATCTACTGAGACTAGCGCTACCGAAACTTCAATCCAAAGCACAGTTGCTGGAATTTCTGGAGCATCTACCGGTACTGCACCAGCCGTTGTTCAAACAAGTACTTCCGAAACTTCAACCCAAAGCACCGTTGATGGAATTTCCGGTGTATCCACTGGCACTGTCCCAACTTCCGTTGAAAGTATTGCTTCCAAGACTTCAATCCCATCCTCGAGCTCAGTTGCGGGTATTACTGGAGCATCTACTGGATCTGGTTTATCAGTAACTGCGCCAGTTTCAGTTCCAACTTCAACCGAGACTCCAATTCAAAGTCCAACCGTCTCAGGTGTTTCTGGGGTACCTACCGGTACAGCTCCAACCGTTGTTTCCAGTGTTGCTCAATCCTCAGAATCCTCTGAAACATCTGTAGCCACCACTGTCAAATCTGCTTCTTCCAGTGATATTGCCGGAACTGGTTCAGCTCCAAGTACAACTGTATCCCCATCTTCAGTCGCATCAGTAGATAGTTCTTCAAGCTCAAACCTTTTGGAACCAATTGTCGCTTCCACAGGTTTAATCCCATCCAGTATTCTTCTTCCTACCACAACTTCTGAATCCGATTCTCAAAGTACATTGGTAACTTCAGCCACTACTTCCTCATCAGCTAGTGGAATCACTTTTGGACCAGGTGGAGTTTTATCTGGCTCAAGTACTATCACTGCAAGTCCTTCGGATACAAATACCTCCCCAGTATCTGTTCCAACTGATTCATCATCTGGTCTTTTAGGAGTTATTGGTACTGGAGTAACCAGTTTAGTTGGTGGTGTGACTTCCGATCTAGGAACTGCAGTATCTCAAGTAACCAGTGCTATTTTACCAACAGATTCATCAGCCGCAACTTCAAGTGCTGGAATTTCTGGACCTGCTACAGGTGTTTCTTCGGAAACTACTTTGGCTGGCGTTACTGGAACACCTACTGCTTCCTCAGATATCTCGGTTTCAAACACTGCTACTACAGATAGTTCAGCACCAACAACTGTTGCTGGAATTACTGGAATATCTACTGGTGTCTCGGCACCTTCAAATACAGTTTCTGGAATTACTGGAGCCTCAACAGGAACCGCTCCAACCTACAGTCCAGGTGCCGCTTCATCATCAGCTTCAGGGGATTTACTCTCATCCTTGGTTGGTGGAGTATCTTCCTTGGTATCTTCCGCTACCTCGGATGTTCTTCCAACTTCCTTGACTTCCCTTACGGATTCTGTCGCTTCGGCTTCAGCTTCCTCAGCAGGTATTATTGGAGCTACTACAGGTGTATCTGCCACGGATTTGAGTGCTACAGCTTCTCCTACTTCCGCTGGAATTACTGGACCTGCAACTGGTGTTTCAAGTGGATCTGCATCTACCACAGCCCCAGCCGGTTTACTATCATCTCTTGTATCTGGAGTTACTTCCGACTTGAGCTCTGCCTTGGCATCTGAAACCTCGAATACATTACCAACTACTACCGCTACTGATTTGAGTGCTTCTGCATCATCTGCAGGAATTACCGGCCCAGTTACAGGAGTTAGCCCTACTGCTACTGAATCCTCTGCCCCAACATCAACTGGTCTTCTTTCCGGTATTACTTCTCTTCTCGGATCAGTAACTTCGGATGTTGGCTCGGCTACTTCAGTTCTATCTTCGGATCCTTCTTCTGCTACTTCCAATGTAACCTCTGAAATTGGATCAATCACGTCAGGTTTATCTAGTGCCCCAAGTTCAACAATTCTCAGCGGAACAGGTGTATCTGCCTCGGCTACAGTTACCTCGGAAAGTGCATCATCCACAGGATTATTATCCTCCGTCGTTTCAGGTGTTACTTCAATTATTGGTTCTTCCACGGATCTCTCTTCCACCGCAGCCAGTACTACTACTCCATCTTCATCCAGTTCTACTCCATTGGGAAGTATAATATCGAGTATTTTTGGCTCTAGCACTGCCAGTGAATTATCTGCTACGATTATTAGTGATATATCAACTGCCACTGGTGCTCCAAATGCTACCGCTATCACTTCTGGAACAGATGTTGTATCAAGTACATCCATTAGCCTTGGATCTTCTTCTACGATTTCAGGAACTGTTCTCCCAACCACTGCAAGTGGAAATGAGACCTCGATTGCAGTATCTACAACTGGCCTCTCCACCAGTATTCAAACCGGATCTGCTACGACCACATCCAGTTCAGGAACAGGAATTATTACCTTATCGACTTCCGCAACTTCTGTAACCAGCGGATCAGCCAATGTCACCGATACTTCAATTTCCGCTTCCTCCGCTTCTGCCTCAAGTCTATCGAGTATTGCAACATCAGTTTCTGCCACAACAACTCCAAATACAACGGTAACCGATGCATCATCAACGGCAGCTTCTTCAGCTACCGTTACCTCTGGAAGTTCAGCTACTACTGCACCAATTACTTCCATTCCATCGACGACTATTACTCCATCAACAATTGCCTCTCCCACTCAAGAAAGTACTACTTCAATTGTTAAGACTCAAACGGCGAGTGAAACCACAGCTCCTCTCACAATCTACCCAACAGCTACAAACAATGCTACATCAATGTGGCTTCCACAAACCATCATTGTTCAATCTTCGTCAACCAATCAAGTTACTCCTACCAATACTGCACTTGCTACAACTTTACCAAAGGTCATTACACCCAGTGGATCTATTCCAACCAGTCCAGAAAACTCTACCTTGATTCAACTTGGTTTCCTTTTCCAACTTAATTATGCATTTGTTGTTGCCAACCCACTTTCATCAGCACAAATCTTCCAGTACCTTCCAATTGGTATTGCCAATGGATTAGGAATTAAGCAAGAACAAGTTGTTATGCACAGTCTTATTCCATATAATACACAATCTCAATTGGAATATATTACAACTTTGGCACTCGCTTATATTCCCACCAACTTGGTTAGCACATTGGAACTTGATTTACATACACCTACAGCAGCTATCTACAACAATGCCGATACTTCAGTTAGCACACTCGTTAGCTATATCAATCCTTCTATTCCATTAACACCTGGATCAACTCTTGAAGGTGGTTCTGGAACGGGTACTGATAGTGGTGGATCAGCAGCAACTACTAGTGCTTCAGGCAATAGCGGTGTCTTCAATACTGATGCTCAAAATACCTCACCAAAGGTTAAGAGTACCACAGCTGGTATCGTTGTTGGAGCAGCAGGTGCGGCAGCTGCTTATGGTGCTGCCATGTTCTTCATCGCGAGAAGATATAAGAAACGTAAGCTTAGCCACCGTCGATCAAACTCAATCATGAATGCATCTGAAATGAGACAATCTGGTGCTTTCACTGGAGGTGCATTCATGTCTGGTGGACGTTTGACACCTGGTATTGGAGGAACCGATAGAAATAGTGGAGGAAGTGGAAGAAGTGCAGGACATTCAGCACGCACACAACAAATCTCGGCACCAATGATGGCAGAGAATTCATTGGGATGGAATTGAGGACTGTTCAAGAGGTCAACTTAATTTCTTCTTCACAAAATATACCCCCAAATTCAAAACACATGAAGGTAATCTCACGAACTTCATCTCGTTGTATCATACGCATCCTCTCCAAAATCTCAGCATCTGCCCGAAGAAGAGCAATACGCTCATTATTTTTTCCTTATTTATTTATTTTCAAGTCATTGGGCGTTGGGTATCGTCTTTATACCCCCTTCTTTGCATCATTATATAAAAAACGTTCCTAATATTTCGGGTATGGTTTTTTGATACGGAAGATTTTTATTCTATTCATGTGGAGGGGAGGAGGATAAAATTCAGGCTGGTGAGGGAGGATTTGGACAGAGAAGAAGAAGAAGAAGTAAAGAGAGAAAGATGTTTGAGGTCTGAGGGAAGAAGGACTCGGCGAGAAATGAGGATGAAATTAAAAACCTTTGTATATTTACGATCCTACGAACGCGGATATTTCTTTAAAGAGTGAAAGATGTTGTAGCCGTCGCAAGCAAGCAAAGATACCTGGTATGTGAAAATTTTGAGGTGATGTTGATGTTGATGTTGATGTTTTGTTTGTTTGTTTTATTATTAAATATAATCTGGACGCGTTTTATTATAGGATGGATATATAAATAAATATAGTAGTAATAACTTTTATGGAGAGTAGAGCAGGGGGAATGAATGGAAGGGAGGGAAGGGAAGGGAAGGGAAGGGAAGGGAAGGTGGGAAGATTTGTAGACAGATGGATGGATGGATACCTGAGGTATGAATGAATGAGGAATTATTTGTTTACATTTTTATGTTTTATTGTGAAGTGTGAAGGATGTTTATATTATATTATCTACCTACCTAGTAGGTAATGCATTTATGGATTTATGAATTAATGAATTGATGAGTGAAACAAGTGAATTCAAGTGAGGGGTGAGTTATAAGTGAGTACTAGAAACATACCTAGAGTACATAGATAGGTGAGTGAACAGTGAACAGTGAACAGTGAATAGTAAACAGTAAACAGTGAGACAGATTTTCCCTATCTACCTCATATCATATCTTATCATTTTAGGTCACTGTTGTTACTAGATAGGTAGTAGTAGGTGGTAGGTAGTAGATAGGTGGGTTTTAGCTCTAGATCTGATCTCTCACGGACTTTGATCTATCCGTCGTTGACTAGATTGTTTATGTGATTTATGAATAAATAAGTACTCTGTAGATAGCTATCTAGTACCCGATCACTATCTACGATACTTCTCCGTATATACAATAGACGAGACGAGACGAGACGAGACGAGACTGATCGCTTCTCTATTCTCATCGTCGGTCCATTCGGAAAACGTATATGATGATAACGACAAGACAAGACAAGAAAAGGGGATACGAAAGGTATAAATGTGTAAATGTATTTTTAGATGCGTGTACGAGGGAGATTGGTAATATGTTCGACTCCATTTTCATGGCTGTGTACCTCGATATCCTGCAGCATGTACGATAGGTACCTAGGTAGATATGCTATGTCGATACCTCATGTAGAATCTAGATATGTATGTACGGACTCCGGAGCTCGCGGAGTAGGAAGGGCACGTATGGGATGGGATTGGTTGGTTGTCCAGTCTTTGCTATCTTACGTACCTAGGGATGTTTAGATGCATGGTGCACCTGGGCATGGTTCATAACCTTGAATGGTCAAGACTTATTAAGAGCTGGAGCACGCGAAAAACGTGGCTGGGAAGAGGGAAAAACAGTTGAACAGTTGAGTCGAATGCATCGTTGCCCCGTCAACTTGTCCTCCCGCCATTCCATTTCGTGGAGATGTTGATCCATTTTTCCTTACCCTCGTTACCCTCTTTTTGCCTCTTTCCCTCGTTTCCTCGTTCCCTCCCATGCTTGCTGACTTGCTTGCTTGCTTGCTTGCGTGCCCGTTGCCTTGTCTGCCCTAGAGGAAAATTGGATGCTGCGTGTCTACGAACGAAAGTCCTGTGTCCTGTCCCGTCATGTCCTGTACCCGTCCTGTTCTGTACCTACATACATACTATCCTTCCTCTCTCCACTTGGTCTATGATACTTGATATTTGATAATTATTATACTTTTATTTTATTCTTTGCCAAATATTGGAATTGAATTTGAAACTAAACTTGAATCCAAATCCAAATCCAAATCCAAATTCAAAGAATCCTGGGAAAAAGCCAATTCTGAGACTCAAACGCCCCAAAAGAATATCAATATCAATATTTACACCAAACATTCGCTTCGCACGCAAACCATTCCAAATCCATTCATGGAAGAGTAAACATTCACTCGCATTCCTCCCAAAGAAGTTTGGAATTGGCGCATTTCCGTCGCAAAATTCACTCCCCAAATCACAATAAGCATTAATTTTAAATATGGATCGCTCAAATACGCCCTCGATGCCTCCAATGTATTCAGAGACATATCCAGATGAATATGATTCAATACCTGCAGGTCATAATCGACATGGCTCCGAAATTCGTTTGTTAACTTCCTACGATGATCCCGATACCCGTCCGTATGTAGTACCACTCGCTCCGCGAGCTCTTCATTTATCTCCCAGGAAACCCCCTCCAGCCGTGTCCGTGGCGACCCCAGAGCATCTCGCGTCTCTCAAGGAAGCAGAAGAGAAAGTCATCTCATCTTGCAAGTTGCAAAAAGAAGTCGAGATACCAGCGCCAGCGATGAGTGCCCATGACCCCAATGATATCGCGCATCTCTTGCCCGTTCTTCCAGATGGCCCTTCCCGTCGAAGATCACTGAGGCACCCGGTTTCTTCTCCTTTGTCTACGTTGAAATCGCAATTGATAGGTAAAAAAAGCTCACTGTTGAAAAATACTAGTACTTCCTCCGATCGCAGATCTTATCAAGCTTCTGTTATGTCCACGGATTCCTACGATGATCATAGAAGAGCTCCTTCGATAAATACATATGACGATCATAGACGTCCTCCCTCAATGAATACCTACGACGACCATAGAAGACCTCCTACGGCAACCACGTACGACGATCATCGAAGAGCGCCTTCAATTATAGATAACGTCCCAGATTTACCTCCCCCCGAAAGCGCATATCGTCCATATTCACCTCTACAATATTCACCCTCCGGTCGAGCTTCTCCCACGCGAACTTGGTCTCCCATTAGAGAAGAGAGGAATTCTTCGGAATTCAACGTGCCGCCTCCAATGGGGTATCAATATGAGCCATCGGACTTGAATGGAAGTCCAAGACCTGGTACACCTTCAACAGCTTATGGGGGGAGTCCAAGAAGACCATTACCTCCGGCTCCTTTATTTGCGGCTCATGGTGCTCGGTCACCATTTGGAGATGACGCAACGATTCATATACCACTCGAACACGATTATGAAGAAGAAATGTTGGATGAGGATGTTTTTGGGCCGGAAAAGAGGGACATGAGAGGAACTATGAGGTCGAGACAATCATATTCGACACTTGGTGACGATATGGAAAGTGCAAAGGACTACGAACATTACGGGCCCGCACCTTCTGGAAAGCAAGAACGAAGAGGTGCTAATAGGACGACTCAAATGAAGAAACGGGAAGTCAAACTTATTAACGGAGAGCTGATTTTGGAGTGTAAAATTCCTACAATTCTTTACAGTTTCTTGCCCCGAAGAGATGAAATCGAATTCACACATATGCGATATACTGCCGTTACATGCGATCCCGATGATTTTGTCGCGAAAGGTTACAAATTACGTCAAAATATGGGAGCCACGGCTAGAGAAACTGAACTTTTCATCTGTATTACCATGTACAATGAGACGGAGATTGATTTTACGAGAACGATGCATGCTGTTATGAAAAATATCTCACATTTCTGTTCTCGATCGAAATCGAGAACGTGGGGAGAAAATGGATGGCAAAAGATTGTGGTTGCTATTATTTCGGATGGTAGACAGAAAATTCATCCGAGAACACTCGATGCTCTGGCTGCTATGGGTGTTTATCAAGATGGAATTGCTAAGAATTTGGTCAATGGGAGAGAAGTGCAGGCTCATGTGTATGAGTATACGACTCAAGTTTCTTTGGATTCGGACCTTAAGTTCAAAGGTGCTGAGAAGGGAATTGTTCCTTGTCAGATGCTTTTTTGTCTCAAGGAAAAGAATGCAAAGAAATTGAATTCTCATCGTTGGTTCTTCAATGCTTTTGGAAGAGCTCTCACACCGAATATCTGTATCATGTTGGATGTGGGTACGAAGCCTGGAGGCAATTCACTTTATCATCTGTGGAAAGCTTTTGATACCGACTCGAATGTTGCTGGTGCTTGTGGAGAAATCAAAGCGATGAAAGGAAAAGGATGGATGGGACTTCTTAATCCTCTGGTGGCGTCTCAAAATTTCGAATATAAGATGTCGAATATTCTTGATAAACCTATTGAGAGTGTGTTTGGTTATATTACTGTTTTGCCTGGTGCATTGAGTGCATACAGATATCATGCTTTGCAGAATGATCATACAGGACATGGTCCTTTGAGTCAATATTTCAAGGGAGAGACGCTACATGGTCAGAATGCAGATGTCTTTACGGCAAATATGTATTTGGCTGAGGATCGTATTTTGTGTTGGGAATTGGTGGCTAAGAGAGATGAAAGATGGGTCTTGAAATATGTGAAGGGATGTACTGGAGAGACTGACGTGCCAGGTAAGTTGAATCACTATTTTTGTTATGGAATTTACTGATCATCTTTAGATACCGTTCCCGAATTCGTATCACAAAGAAGAAGATGGCTCAATGGAGCTTTCTTCGCAGCTGTCTATTCTCTGGCCCATTTCAAACAAGTATGGCATACAGATCATACACTTGGACGAAAGATTCTTCTTCACATTGAATTCATCTATCAATTCATTCAGCTCCTCTTTACATACTTCTCTCTGGCCAATTTCTACCTCACATTCTACTTCATTGCTGGTTCGCTATCTGTTGACAATATGGATCCATTTGGACACAGTATCGGAAAATATATATTTTATGTCTTAAAATATGTTTGTGTTCTTCTCACCGCCACACAATTCATTCTATCTATGGGAAATCGGCCACAAGGAGCACGAAAATTATATTACATGTCCATGATCATTTACTCGGTAATCATGGTATACACACTCTTCTCCACCATTTATATCGTTTACCGAGAAGTCCACGATAATGCCAAAAGTCTCGTGCTTGGCAATAATCTCTTCACCAATCTTGTCGTCTCGCTTTGTTCAACAATCGGTCTCTACTTCCTCATGTCTTTCCTCTATCTCGATCCTTGGCACATGTTCACCAGTTCTGGTTCTTACTTTGCCCTTCTTCCCAGTTACATTTGTACACTTCAGGTCTACGCCTTTTGCAATACTCACGATGTTACATGGGGAACTAAAGGTGACAATGTCATGTCTAACGATCTTGGAGCCGCTTCTGGAAAAGGACAAACGGTCGAGCTCGAAATGCCCTCTGAGCAACTCGATATCGATTCCGGCTATGATGAAGCTCTTCGCAATCTCCGTGACAGACTCGAGGTCCCTGTTCCTCCTATCTCGGAATCGCAACAGCAGGAAGATTACTACAAGAGTGTTCGTACGTACATGGTTCTCGTCTGGATGATTGCAAATGGGACGTTGGCAATGGCTGTTAGTGAAGCGTATGGACCGGATCACTTGGGGACGAATTATTACTTGACGTTTCTTCTGTGGGCGGTGGCGGCTCTGGCGCTCTTTCGAGCGGTCGGATCGAGTGCGTTTGGAATTATTAACTGTGTGGAGGCGATCGTGGAGGGTAGGATTAGGTTGACGATGACGGTTCCTAGGTGGATGGGAGGGTGGAGTTCGAAGATTAGTGAGGGGATTAGCGAGGGGATCAGTAGTGTGGGGAATGCGGTTAAGAGGAATTAGGGGGAGGGAAGTGAGAGATTTATTACGAGGAGAGATGGGGATGAAGAAACGTAAGGGGAAAATTAATGTATAAGGAGGTATGAAGATGAAGAAGGGGATGATACAAAAGAGGAAAAGAGGAAAAGAGGATAAGAAAAGAGAGTTTTTGATTGATACCATGGGAACACGAAGCAGAGATCTTACTTATACCACACCACGGAAGAAAGGAAATACCTCGGGATATAGGAATGGGATGGTTGGTTGCTTGCTTGGTTAGCATGTGGATGGGATTTGGAGGGTTTTTCTTCTTTTCTTTTTATGTTTTGAATGATGGATGGATGGATGTATGGGTGTATGTAAATATGTAAATAGGATTTGGAGAGAGAGGTGTTTTCCGTTTTATTAATGATGATTCTTTTTTGTTTTATTTCGCTACACTTTTATGTTTTTATGTTTTTGTGTTTTGGATGGGTGGAGATGTGATGTAATGTGAGATGTGAGATGTGAGGAAATAGATGAAATAGATGATACTTGAGCTTGAGCTTGAGCTTGAGCGCGAGAAAGAAAAAGAGAATGAGAATGAAATACCGGGACTGCCTAGAGGTATGCTTTGGAAAAGAAAGTTAGTCTTCTTCTTGGTGAACGTGAATGTGAGTGTGAATGTGACTTGAAAGATTTATTTTATTTTATTTTATTTTGTATGAATATGCGCACTCGCTCGCTCGCTTGTGCGCTCGCTAGATGGAATGGGATGTTAGTTATTGGATATTGGATATTGGAGGTGAAAAGGAGGGGGGCAGTGGAGTAGATAGGTAGAGAGAGTAGAGAGGCTTTTGGATAGAGTGTTGAGTTATTGGGAGATGTGGTGTGCTGGGTTGTGTGGTGGGAAGGAGTGACGTTTGATGTGGAAAGTGGGAAGGAAAGGGAAGGCATGGGAAGAGATGAGAAGAGATGAGAAGAGAAGGGATAGGAAGGGATCAGGGAAAGACTTATTATACACTGATGACGGAGATACATCTATTTATTTACACTACCTAGGTAGCACAAGTCTTCCATTCCCAGAGAATACAATCTTATACGCATCTAATCCTCCATGATGAATTTCAAAAACGCCTGCGCTACTTTCACACCATCATGCTCCTTATCTACTCTCCCCACCGCATCCGTATACGTCTCATCGTCAAACACCCCCGATGCATGGCGTGCCTCCAACAACTCCCTCACTATCTCCTCTGTGAATTCCGGGTGTCCTTGCACGGTGATTAGTTTTTTGCGGATGTACATTCCCTGTGTGGCGCATTTATCGGTGTATGCTAATTGTTCGACTTCGGGCGGATATTCGTATACGATGTCTTTATGCATTTGGAAGATGTTCTTTTGATTTGTTAGTTTTGGTTTCTCTCTCTCTCTCCCTCTCTCTCCCTCTCTCTCCCAATTGCTCATTTCACGTCTGAAATCAGAGTAACAGAATAGGAAATAAACAAATAAACATACCAATTTCTCCAACCCGAAAATCTCCTTCCCCCTCCCCGTCAACTCCACAGGCGTCACACTCACCTCCCACCCGCGATCACTCCTTCCAACCTTCACCCCCAAGGCCCTCCCAATAACCTGGTGTCCAAAACACACTCCCACCAGCCGCACTCTCTCCTGCGCCAACACCCCCTTCACAAACTCCACCAGCTTCACGATCCAGGCATCGGAATCAAAAGACGTGTGCCGCGATCCGCTAATCAGAATTGCGTCGATGGAGGAGAGATCGGGATATTCCTGCGCGGTGACAACGTCGTATTTACTTATCTGCAGAGCGGATTCGGGGAGTGCAGGGGATAGCGATGAGGCTCCCCGCTGCAGGAGTGAGGTAAATACCCCGCCGTACCCGCCGTATTTGGAATTGGTGTTCTGGAGGGGCGTGTCGCATTCGAGGATTGCGATGCGGAGGGGGGGTTGAGGCATGCTGGATATGATGGGGGGTTATGCTAAACGTTTGTGGAATGTAGATGTAGAGATAGATATGGATATGGATATGGGTATAGATATAGATAGATGAAGGAGTGTGTATGAATTTCAAGATGGCAGCGAGAGAGATCTCGAAAGTCAATTGTGTGTTTCACTTGACTTAACTTATAGCAAAGAGATAAAAGAATGAATTAATATTTGGTAAACAGATTGTCTGTTGGATATCAAGTCCGATATTGCTCCGGGATATTTTTGGCTCGGTGTTCCAGGGGTCCTCTTATCGATAACGGGTATGATATTATCCCGAAGATTATCCGTTCTTATGATAGGGCAGAGGAGAGCTCCCGAGGTCTGCAGTAAATCCATGTGTGCATGCAGAATAAGTGCTCGAGTAGCTGGAGGGACTGGTAGAAAGCTGGGGGTTGTATGTGTAGGGAGTGAGTGATTGTCGATTCGGCGCCCTTTGCATGATGACAATTGATTGTATTGTATTAGATAGGCTTATAGGATAGATAGATAGATAGATAGAGAGATAGATAGATAGATACATGGAGCTTGTTCTAGAATGGGATCCCGTCTTTGAGAGATACTCCGTAGATATTGTAGCTAGAAAATTAAAAAAAGGTCACATTATCAGTCATCGCATAAGACCTGTTCAATCAGAAAACATAACTTTCAATGGTATGAATAATCGAAATCTTCACATATGCTATATCCCACCCCACGAGCTGAAGTGGAAACATCATACTTTGCGCTGATAGGTTCCCCGTCACGAAAGTCCTTCACCCGTTATGGTGCGACGGGTGTCACTGGTGGATGGATGCCATTGTATCTCTTCCAACATTGCATTTCCTAAAATCCTGGTCTCCTCTTTTCTCGAGGTGCATCGCATATACGTACGATGTGTGAAAGCGGGACTGACTCACTCGGTGAATGCTTTTCTCTGATGGGTCAAAAGGGATGAGGGTTTTTCGTAGCACGATTGCGTTATATAGAGGGTCACAGGGTTATATATTTCCCATCCCCTCTAACCTCTGGAGGAAAGTGGAGGAGTTTTGGGTCAGCAATTACCTTGTAGATGATTATGAGGGTGTCGAGAAAAAAATGATTGCTCCATTGGGCGGTGACTCCGAATTTGCTTTGGAAGTGGTGGTGTATCTATATATACCTACCTATGTTGATCACTCTTCTCTGTTCATACACTTTGTTTGAACTTTGTTGAGTATTATCGCTTTCATACAGAGGAGAGGAATTATGGCGGAAAACAATCATCGAGCTGGTGGTCAAAATACCTCATCCCATACCGCAACAGAAAATACACCACTCCTCTTTCCGCCCAGAAATGATACACCGGCGATTGAAGAAGTCTTGGTGGATAATGATGGTGATTCAACAGGAACCGACGTCGATCCCAATGAATTCGATTTGATGCTATCGAGAACGACATCATTTACAGCTATCGGAATCGAAACCAATGCTCAAGAATCATCTATGTTTCGGAGTTCCCGAATTCATCACCATACCAAACGAGGATCTCGAAATTCAAGTCGTGTAAGCACGAGAAGGAAATCCATCTCTGGTTCTATTAGGAGTATACGAGAAACCATCGAGGACGATGACGAGGAATCCAAATCGCCATTTCTAGGCGGCGTTGGAGTAAAGAGATTTTGGCTCATTTTCGGCGGTGTGCTTTTAACATATACATTATCTTCATTTGATTCTACAATCATGGTTTCGAGTCATCCAGTTATCACTTCATATTTTCATGCGTCTAATAGTGCATCATGGTTATCCACCGCATTTCTTCTCACATCCACCAGTTTCCAACCTATCTTCGGACGTCTCTCCGATGCCATGGGTAGAAAACCTCCATATATTTTCTCGATGATTTTGTTTTTGGTATCGACGATTTGGTGTGCTCTTGCTCAAAGTATGACGAGTTTCATCATCGCGAGAGCAGTTTGTGGATTGGGTGCTGGGGGGGTCATGTCCATGGGATCGATTATCACGAGTGATCTCATACCCATCGAGATCCGTGGAGCGTATCAATCCTATCTGAACATTGTTTTTGGGATTGGAGCAGCTTCGGGGGCGGCACTAGGTGGTGCGATTGCGGATCATCTTGGATGGAGATGGGAGTTTGGGGTTCAGGTCCCAGGGTTGATTATTTGCTTGATTGTTTCGTGTTTTGTTATACCGAATGATTTGGGTTTGAATAGGGGGAAGAAAACATTAAAAGAGGCTTTGAGTGTTTTTGATTACAAAGGTTCGTTGTTACTAATGGCCACTATTACTTTCTTCATACTCGCAATTGTAAGTACCCTCCCAGGAGTCTATCGAATTCCTTTCATACGTGTGGACAACTCAATTTAACACTCATCAGAATCTCGGTGGTAATATCTACCCCTGGACACACCCTCTAATTCTCACCTGTATAATCCTCACTATCATTGGTCTCCCCCTGTTCATCATAACCGAATACTACGCCTCCCAACCCGTCATGCCCCTCTCCCTCATAACTCACAATCCCCGCGGTTCCCTCATCATCGGCAACGCCCTCGGCGCCATCGTAATCAACGCAGTCCTCTTCAACATCCCCCTCTATTTCCAAGCCGTCCTCCTCGAATCTCCCACCGCATCCGGTCTCCGTCTCATCATCCCCTCCATCGCCGCCAGCGCATTCGGCACCCTCACCGGATTCCTCATCACATGGACTCGCAACCTGAAAATCCCCTTGGTCCTCGGTGTCTCTCTCTATGTCATCGGAGCTATAGGGTTAGTAGCTATGAATCGCTCCTTGCCAAATTGGGTATACGTATTACTCTTGATTCCATCGAGTATGGGACAAGGATTCCAAATGCCAGGCAGTTTCATGAGTGTTTTGGCCGTGAGTGAGCAGGGGGAACAAGCGGTTGTCACGACCACCTTGGTTCTGTGGAGGAGCATGGGACAGGTTTTGGGGGTAGCCGTCAGTTCGCTGATTGTGCAGAATTCGTTGGTAGGGTTCTTGAATGCAAACGTGGTGGGACCGGATAAGGAGAAGGTATTTTTTCAATTCATTTTCTTGGTGTTTCTCCATATCCTCACTAGGATTGTATCATTTTTTTTCCCGAAAGAGAAAAACTAACAAATCAATTAATAAACAGGTAATCGAAGCAGTCCGCTCCTCTGTCCAAGCAGTAGCAGGTCTAGAACCCCACTACAGAGACCAAGTCATCGATTCCTACGCCGAAGCACTAAGAGCCGCGTATATCTTTGCGTTGGTGGTAAGTATTTTGTCTTTTGCTATAACGATAGGAATCAAATTGCCGAAACTTGGGTTTAGAAAGTGAGGAGAAAAGAGCAAGGAAGGAAGGAAGGAATTGTGAAGAAAAAGAAAAAGAAAGAGAAATCCTGTGAGGAGGTAGATGGAAATGATACATGGTACCTATGTATAGGTGAAATAAATGAGTGAGTATGGATAAAATTGTATGTGTAATCATAAGCTTCGCATGGTCTCATTTAATATGGCCATTGGGAAGAAAAGGAAAGGAAAGGAAAAGAAAAGTTTGGGTTGCGGGTTGGGATTTCTTCTCGAGGGGGAGTTATTAATGATGAATGGATAAATGAATACATGAAAAACAAGAGATAAACTAGGGTATAGATTGAACACACCTTATCATAATTGACCAGAGAATGTATTCATCAGTGATACAAATTAGTCTCGCTCGACATTAACGAGATGTTTAAGGAGTACCTAGTAGGTATCGCTTAAGAAAATGATGCGGGTGAAGAAAGACTATTATATTATTCTTACATTGCGGTGAAATGATAAGCGGTTGGAATTATTCGTTAAAGAACGCGAATCTATAAACGAGGAGTTAATCGAAGAGTCTGGTTTCTGAGATAATGATAGGTATATGAGATGGGAAATAAAATTAGTCATTGAAACGGAGTATAGGTGGGTAGGTATCGAAAGGTGTTTGTTTGGATGAAGCATCGAGAGTGTTTTGTCGATGGGTGGACACGGGATAGGTATGTAGGTTAATTTCTGGACAATAGGGAATTGGAAATACTCATCTCCGTGTCAAATGGAAGGAGATGTGATGGATGAAAAATGCTATGCTATTCATGTGGATAATTGGGAATGGAATCGTATCACCTGGGCAACGGAGGGGTTGGAATGTGAATTGAAAAAGGAAGGGATACAAAAGTGATGATTTGTAAGACGGGTATTGTAATATTGGATAGAAGCTTTTTCTCGGTGGGGTTGATAGATCTGGTTGGAATACTTCATTGGGAATAGTATCTTTCATGTGAGCATCGAAATCATCCCTGTACATTGAGCAAATCAACCTAAAAAAACTCCATTTCAGCAAGCACCTCCCACAGAAACCACACCCCTGGGCTTCTCCCTCAGGATCTTGTCCTCTTCAAAATCCTTCCTCACACTCTCCGCTATCTCATCATCTGTGAGAATTTTCCATCCCACAATCGCCATAGCTTTAGCCGTCACAATAGTAATATCATGAGCTTCTTTGGTAGCGGCGGCTTGTGTAAATTGAGGAGTGTGGTTGAATGCTGTATCGGAGATGCCATACCAACCGTGGAAGCCTGGGCATTCGTATGTTACGTTACCTGAGAAAACGAAATTGGTTAGAAGAGAATCTTTGTTTTAAGAGAGATTCGAAACTTACCCATATCTGTTGAGCCAGGGGCATTATCAATGTGTTTAAAATCACATGTAACGGGGTATTTGAGACTTTCCATCGCTTGAGCGTACTGGTAGCAGATTGGCTTATTGGGTCGTGTATCCGCGTATGTGTTGATCCTGAGCAAGGTCAATACATATCTTGAAATGAAAAGCGGGAATTGTAAACATACTCTTCAAACTCGACGGTACAGCCTGTTGCAATAGCAGCTCCCTCGAAACATTTGATGGCTCGGGCTTTGAGCTCATCGGCTTCTTTAAGGGTTGCACTTCTGATATAGTAAACTAATCCTGCACTAGCCGTGATGATATTTGGTCTTGTACCACCAGATTCAATCACACCCTGGTATTGGTTAGAATATATATGTCTGAAGAAATATTTACTATGCTTACATTGATCCTTTCATATGGTTTGATCTGTTGTCTCAATACACTTATAGCATTGTAAGCAAGAACAACAGCATCAAGCGCATTAATACCCTCCCAAGGTGCCATAGCCGCATGAGAAGGCTTGCCCGTGTAATGAATCTTAAACTTGTGGTTTGCCAACGTGGTGCTATAAGCAGAGCCAACGAGGCCATGACTCGGGTCTCTGATAGATGGATGAACCATCATGCAAGCATCAACATCTTTGTAAGCTCCAGCATCGATGAGCTTCAATTTTCCTCCACCTCCTTCCTCGGCTGGTGTTCCCAAAAGCCTGACTCGGCCAGGAATATTCTTCTCTTTGATTGCTGCAGCGAGACCAAGAAATGATGCAATTGAAGCAGTAGCAATGAGATTGTGCCCACATGCGTGTCCAATATCGGGTAAAGCATCGTATTCCGCGTTGTACACTACAAGACGACCCCCACTACCATACTCAGCCGAGAAAGCTGTTGGTACACCATACGCTCCAGTCGTGACAGAGTAACCTAACTCTTTTAACATAGAAGTAATATTGTCGTGTGCCCTCACTTCATTGTATCCAAGCTCTGGATTTTCGTGGATCTAAACCTGTGAGATACGGTGCGATTGTATAAGGAATAGAAGGGTGCTACCTTTTGATTGATTGCCTTCAATTTCTCATCGTATTGACCGATGGCTTGATCGAAAAATTTTGCTTCATCCATTTTTTATAGTGCTTTAATTTTATTACTTGGTGGACTGCTTGATCGTTGAATAGATGCGCAGATGGGAAACAAGGGAGAAGCAAATGATAGCTTAGTAATAAAGTAATGCAAAGTCAATCGGTAATGGGCTCACGAGGAATGAAGGGGTGTCTATAAAAGGCAAGCAACTTTTTGAAAATGCAACGGTTTTAGTATTGAAAGGTGTAACCAATCGAAATGAGTGCCACGGTTCGTTCAATATCATGCTTTTATTCACAGACATCAATGCCGCGGGGTAAAATCAAAATTGGCGAGCTCCAATTCTGATTGGTTAGTCGAGACGACCAGCCGCATCTGACCCACTTGACAGGTCTGATTTGATAACAACCAATCATTTCAGCCTTCTTCTCAACCTCACTTCATCAGCTCAACTCAGCCCGCAGTCATCATGGCATTGATTTTGTCTCGTAAAGGTCCTAGATCTGTGCATAAATGTTCACACCGATGGGGCAATGTTGGAAAGATACTTCCAACAATTGTTTGAGCACTTGGACTAGACTTGGACCCCACCTAGAACTTTAAGCCAACTTGGATCGCAGACTCTACCATGTCACAACCTAGAAGAGGCCTCAGGTCTAGATCAGGTAGGTGTCTTCTATAGGCGAAAATTCTGATCTAACGAAGTATAGGATGTATGACTTGTAGACGTGCCAGAGTGAGATGTGACGAAAAACATCCGATATGTGAAAGGTGCAATCGTCTAGAGTTAGATTGTTCATACCAGCCATTTGTTTCTCGGAAGGAAAGGGAGCGACGGCATCGAGAAGCGAGAGAAAGGACAATCCCAATTCAGATTATCCCAAATATCGTTGCATCCCTATCACATCCAACACCGACAGACGTCAACGAATTTCTCCATGCTGTGGAAGATGATGTATTTCCTGACATATGGAACATGCATGAATGGACGACCAATATGGGACATGGATTTATCTTACCCGAAGGCTCCTTCAATCTCGAGACATTTGACGGACTCGCGTCAGGAAACGAGGACACTTACACCACTAGCCCTCCATCGCCATTTCAACCTTTGAGAGCTCTTGACCTTGTGGGTCGAGATAATGTTGTGTTCGAGGATGACTTTTATGCTCAAGGATGCGTCACACTCCATTTCCCAAATTTACGTCATCCGAGTCTCTTAAAACTCTCCCCATCAGAGAAACGGGCTGTTGAACACTACGAGAAGACGTTATCATTGAAGTTTACCACCAAAAACCCCACCTGGTCTACCCAGCAAATATACATTTGTCTCGGCGCGCAAGATCCTTTAATTATGCACTTACTGCTTGCGATATCATTTCGTGACTTGTTTTTCAAAGATGAAGATAATGAGCTTCACGACCTTGCCCAAAAGCACTTTCGAGCTGGAATTGGTCGTTTACTGACAGCTATCTCCGAGGAAGAATCGCCACATCACTTGAGCATCATGGCAGCTTTCTGGTTTCTATATATGCTTGGATCTAGTCAAATCCATGCGGGTATCGGTACGATGATGCTCTTGAGCAGAGTTGTGTGCGATTATGTTCAAAAGCATGTAGCGGGTCTTCTAGATCTAGATCCACTCAATAAGCGGCACGCGAATCCTTCATTACCTTTTCACCTTCGTGATCAATCGTTACTAGCCCGAGTTACAGTTTGGATGTTTTACGCCGATGTTGGATTTTGCTTTTGCTACCGTGGTGGGGATCTTGCAAGATATCTTTGCACCGACACAAAGAATATATCTAAAATCGTCGACATGGGCCGTGCTGTTCTTGCTCTAAACTTTGACCAAGACTATCCACCAGATCAGGCAGCGGACGATAATCAGAATCTTGAAGTGTTAGATCTTTTATGGAAGTCTGCAATAATGTGTCAGCTAGTGAATGATCTTGACCAAAATATCCCTTCAGATGAGATAGAACAACAATTTTGTGAACTCGAACAAACTTACAGCTCTATATTTGAACTCGCTGCAATGGATTTAGAAACTCGTCCAAGATTCCTGATCAATGCGGATTGGATACTCAGTTACTTCTACGCTATACGTATCTACCATTTTCGATATACTACCCAGAACGAAGATCGCAACGCAAGACCAAAGGTAGTCAAACGAGCGCTCAAGTCACTCTTAGACATTGCTCAAAGAATCTTTGCAAAGGGTGACGAAGAACATTACGAAAGACTTCATTGGCCCTTATTCATGGCAGGGATCGAAACCACAGATGCTATACATCGGGAATGGATCTTGGAAAAATTCTCATCTGGAAAGTTCAAGACTGTTTTGGAAAAGGTGTTGAAGATTCAGCATCTCAGTGGAACAAGGGTTCGTATGTCTTTGGTTCGCGAGATGTGCTCTAAGGAAGGAGATGCTCCACGTGTTACTTTCCTTGGCTTTTGATACATCTAATCTTGGGTTTCATTTCCACTTTGGTTCACTTGATATCCGTTCTCACTTGGAGAATTCTTGAAACTTTCTAGCATGGTGTTGGGAGAGCGTTGTTTTCACTTGCTAAAATTTCATGAATTTTCGTAAGATGTTCTCATTGGCGAATTAATAAACTCATTGTCCCTCACAACTCTTACTTGTTATCGATTTGATCTCTTTGGTATATGAAACGATGTGAAGTCATGGTTAGCAAGACAAGACGAAGTATTTAAGGCTTATTTTGGTATAATGAACTCTCTAGTGTCATAGTTCAAAGTCTATTCAGTCATCGATTTTCCCCCTGTGATAACCGCCATGCTTTGCCCGTATTGCGCATAACCCTAACATATATCACCATGATTTTCTTGCTCCCCCTGTTTCAAACAGATTCAAATACCCATCTTTCTAATCTTCTGATACTGCTTCTATGGTATAATTTGATTCGAAGAAAGCTTTGTGGGAATATGGCAGCCTTGTTTGTCTCATAGAATGTATTGCGGCCTCATGAATTTCCTCCAACGTCATTTTATCGTTTGATGCTTTCAAACAAACAAGGAACTCCGGCAAATTTATGTAGTCGTCTTGTGCGTTCCAATGTTCCCAGAGCCATATACTGATAATTTCCAAACCAATTCGGCATCTTTCACGATTGACATTTTTCTGTCGATCAAGATTTTGATGTGGGCGTGGCCTACTCACAAAGTATCCTTTTCCTTTAGACCGCTTGAGAGACATAGATAACCCTAAAATTTTCTCGGTCTCTCTTGCGCAGGCTCCGCCACGACCGATAAACTTACTAGCAACGTTCTGGTTCCTTATTTGTAATAGGTGCTGATAAGAAGAATTCTGCGAAACATTCACAGACCGGTTTGCAACTACTGCATCTCCTGGAATTAAATCGAACTTCATTCGGCCAGCCACAAGTGTGAGTTCACGAGCGGCGCTATAAAGTTGCCCCAAATTCAACTGTCGTCCTGCACCGAGTTCGTGTATGAAATCTATCAAGGTTTGAGAAGAATATTGATGCATTGATTTCTCAAACCATACACCGACAATTTCGAGAGCCAATTGGCTCTGTAAATATCTTCCTTTTCTCCAACTGTTTAGTCCACATACAATGTAGTCCTCGAATTGTGTACAAACAACATCCAAAGGAACTCCAAGGGCACTGAGCGATTCCTTCCTCTTGTACAAGGAGGCTCCCTTGATGATAAGACTGCCATGACCTGTAATATCAATGCCAAGTAGTGGTGGATGGTAAGATCCAATTGAATAACCCAATCCATTTAGTGCAAGTGCTATCGGTTCAGTAACTTCCTCCAATTGTATTGAATGTCCTAATGGCTCTGACTGTTTCGACGAGTTTGGTGCAATTGACATCGATGCTGAACGATCGACTTGTGATTGTTCTACAGCCAGGTGTTCCAATCCGTTTGATGAAATTGATAACGGCTTAGCAACTCCTTCCAGCCCAGTTGAATGTTCCGACGAGTCGAATGCGGTTTTCGATGGTGCCGAACTATCCCCATCTGATTGTTCTACAGTTAAATATTCCAATCTTTTTAATGAATTAGACATTAGCTGATCCATATCTGCTTCTGCTTTGATCGAATGGCCTGAAACATCCGACCAAAATGACGTTGCATCGCCAATTATTAGTTTTACTTGTCTGCTTGGTGAGTTGTTGGCTTCAGATGAGGACTTTTCTCTTGAGTGTCCTGCTCCGTTGGATGAGATTGATACCGCTTGATCAAAGCCCAGTTTTATCTGGTTGCTTAGCTTTTCTTTGGGCTCAAATGAAGAAGTCCCTTTTAATTGTCTTTTTTCCGAATCAATTGCAAGTGACTGACGAAGAGCTAGAATTTGACTGCGATTCGACGCGTATTCTTTAGCAGCCTTCAATGTTTCCACCACAAAGGAAAAGGAACCCTCAGCATGAACCGGCATAGAGCATACGGTGTTGCCAAAGTCTTTTCCACGGGGTATTTTATCTGCTGAATCGCGAGCCATTCGTCTCTCGCCTCCACGGTGTAATCTACAACCACGATCCCGACCAGCTGTGTGCATCAGCCTTTTGAACCTTATGAAAAACGATTATGACATACCAGAGACATTCCATATACTTGCTATCATCAATTTGAACCTTCGAGCCTCTGAGAAATTGCTGCAACGTTTTAACTTTGAACCACCATAATCCGATGGCCTATTGACGCTGTCAAAAGCTTTGCGAAAAAGTCTGTCTCGACTCAGAGCCGATGCTTTCATACCCCATCGTGATTCGACGATTTGGTTTATTAATTCTTGCCAATAATCATGATCAATAAAAGATAATGAGTCGTCGTCTATATTCCATTTTGTAAGATGGTATTCAGCTAAATCGCCGGAGTCTGCCATTCTGATAATCAATACACCAAAGGAATACGTTGAAAAATAGAAGTGAAGATAATGGTGAAGAACCGGAGTAGAAAGAGATGAATGAAAAAGAAACATCTAATTCTCCCTAGGAAGAAGGGACAGCGGAAAAGTCAAAGAAGGAAGGAAGCAACAGGCACCTCAAAACTGTAGCGCAAAAGCAGACAGATAAACTCTGGAACATTGAACTTCTCGATTATTATAATTGAATAAACAAAAGCCTCTTAATCGACCACTTGATGAACTCGTAGATAGTATAGATGCCAAGAGCTAGTCCACGATCAAAATTAGTCTCTTGAGGGAAACGTCATTTTTTTCAGAGACGATATATGTTTAGTGGGACCGAATACCCTTGGATAGTAGAATAGAAGCTCATAAGTCTTTGATGGGCTCAAGACAATCACTTGGAGTTGAAACATTCATGGCAGTGCTCAGGAGTAGCTATTTCAATAATGCCAAGGCTTGTAGAATTACCCCCCTTAATCCAATGGTCATTGCCTTTGCATAAGGCGGCTACTCGACTGGAGTTTTCTATTATAACTTTCCTATTTTCCGATTCATCACACCTAGTCCATATCCTGACATCAATGCTTCCCCTTTATAATTTTCCAGGCAGAGATAAAGGTTTCTGTTTGTGCCAAACTAGCTTGAACAACTTCCTCGCAATTCATACAAAATCACATCGCCTCGCAAAAATTTATTTCCTCAAAACAATACTTTTTGTAATTCGTTCCCATATGCTCCTTCTTAAGTCTATTATTTATCATCTAACATGTAATATCATCGCATCATATCATGGATATCATAACAAAAATCAAACAAGCACACGCTATCCCTTCATCCACCCAATATCGTACAAACAGATGAGCACCAAGCGCCCAAAATTTCCCAACTCTTATGGACTGCGATTAACAGCCACAAATCCGAAGAAAGACCCTCAGTTCCCAGCAAAAGGGTATCTATCCGTTCTGTCAACCTCCTCCTCAAGCTTCTCTCTTTGCTCAATTACCGTATCTTCGCCACTCGTCCTTCCGCTCTCTCCACCATGGACATGATTATGCAAACGTCCAGCATCCGCAGCCATGTTTTCGTTTCTACTTTCTCTTCTGATCTTTTCCTCATCTCCAATGTGGGCGCCGGTAGCAACGCCTTCTTCTGCGTGCTTTCCGCCGGTTCGTAACTCCTTTGCATTCTTTCTAATTCTTCTTTCTGTCCATACAGGGTTTTCTCCTTTTTCATATGCTTCTTCGAAAATCTCATCGAGCTTTTCAAGTGGGTATCCTTTGGTCTCCACAAAAGTATACCAGATGACTGGTACGAAAGCAAGGTTGACACACATGAATACGAAATATGTTTTCCAACTGATGCTGTAAATCATGATTGGAGCCAGTTGGACAACAATGTAATTGCCAATCCAATTGAAAGACGTCGAAAGACCGTTGGCTTCTGCTCTGATTCGAAGCGGCGTCACCTCGGCTGGATAGAGCCAAGTAATACCTAACCATCCCACTGCGAAAAAGGCAATAAAGATAAAGATAAAGGCAGTGGCAACGTAACCGGGAGCCTTATAGTCTTCTGTTGTTTGTGAAAGACAGACACCGATGACCATAGATGAAAGTCCCATTCCAAGAGCACCCATGATCATCATTTTGCGGCGGCCAAAATGGTCGACAATGAACAAAGCGAAAATGGCGGCGGCAAGATATAGAGTTCCATAGCAGGCGGTCAAGAGACGGGCAAGAGCCGGAGAGAAACCCAGAGAGTCCTCGAAGACAGTTCTGTGGTACAGCGTTAGCACATGTTTACATGAATGGATGTGGATATAAGAACTTACGTTGCGTAATATGTAACAAGATTAGTGCCTCCAATTTGTTGGAATAGTTGCGAAGTATATGCAATAGTAACTCTCCATCTGTTCATCTCAGGACCACTTCCATAAAATTCCTTAAGTGTGAGCTTCTGTCCTTTAGTGATAGCAGTAACTCTCTTGAGTTCCCTTACTTCTTCCGTAATTCGTGGATCATCTTTCTCGCATTTTTGTAGGCGACAAAGAATTTCGATTGCGTGCTCGTCCTTATCTTTCTTGAGTAGCCATTTAGGCGATTCTGGCAATGCGAGAATACCAATGAGGAGAATGACTCCAAAAAATGCTTGGAAAGCAATCGGAAAGCGCCATTGGAAGGAACCATATTGAGTGACGAAGAAGAATCCATAATTCAGCCAATACGATAGCATAACTATGTCTGATCAGCTGAAGTTGATAGAAGACGGGGATGAATACCACTTACTGCCTCCAGCAATTAGAGCACCCTCGAACAAGACCAAAAATCCTCGAATCTTAGGTGGTGCCATTTCACTTTGCCAAACTGGAATGGATGAAGTGTTCATTCCATTTCCAACACCGGTAACGATTCTTCCCACAATCAATTGAGCCATCCCAAAACTCGAAGCCTGAATCGCAGTACCAATTAACATGATAACAGTTCCCAATAACACAGCTCTCCTTCTTCCGAGTTTGTCGCCAAAGCCGATGATAAAAAATGACCCGAGTAAACAACCAATTTCGTAAATTGCAACGACCAAGGCTTGAATTGCTCCAGATTTGTTGTGCGGTTCCATCTGAGGAAAGTACGCAAGGAAGTTTTCCTCCGTAATGATTCCGGACATGATACCCTCTGTATACACTGGTGAGTTTGGCTTTTTGATCTAAGTTAGGACATTACTTACGATCATATCCGAAAAGTAAGAAACCACTTGCAGCAGTTGCGCAGACAAGACTCTCAAGAGCCTTCCCTTGCACTGTCTTCCCAAGGAAACCCGTATGACTTAGTAACCCCATGATTATAAATGCGCTTTCTGGAGGGGGCTTTCAAGTTATTCTGGATTAAAAAAAAGTCATACGAGGTGGGAGATGGGGGACTATATGGGGTCTGGGGAGCATTTTTTTCTACTTGAGTCGGTATGGAGAGGTCCACAAAAGATAGAAAACACATTGATAGTCATGATGAAATTTGTCCTAGGTGGACCCTATGTTGTCCAAGTAATATGGGTAGATCCAAATATGCACAAATGGAAGTGGTTGTCAAAACTGGAAGTATGATATCAGACCTCGAAAAATTGTAAGCTGTGGAGGTGCCGCATTTTTTGAACTCCATTTTGGTTCCTGGTGGAGGATGGCGTACGTATCGTTCCCAGGTAGTTTCGGCGGCATCGCGGTCCCTTCCCCTCTAGAAGGCCAGAATGCCGATCCGTATAAGTATTAGATCTACCGTGATCATGTGATCACATAACGGGATCCAGAGTCATGTTAGTGGCCAATGGAGAATTCCAGACTAACAAGCACTCTTTATCGGGACAAATGACACTGTAAATTACTAAAAGGCATCAAATTTTGATGCTTGACCTCTGAGTTTCTCTTCGCGAACCTTGCGAGCCTTGTACACAGTACATGAGTATTGAAGCCTCAGATCCACCCCTGACTCGAATTTTCGGCTAGAGACCGTCCAAGACAATTAAGCTTATCGAAGGCCCACAACAATTTATCAAGAATTTCGTTCATTCAAAGATTCTGATATCATCTTGCAGATATTCCCGGATCAAGCAATATTGCCAAGCAAGATCCACACGGCCGAAGAGAAGATGTGATGCTAGCGAACGTTGCTCAAAGAATGAGAGTACTTTGATTCGTGGGAGCCACAAAAATGACCAATCTGGTTTCCGCAGAACAGATACTTAAATCGAGAATCTGCTATACCATCTGCTTTTATTGCCTGCATAATTCCAGAGTGCTGTGAAGCGAATAGCGACAGCCGCGTTATCACTACCGCTGTGAGCTTGTGAACGATAGTGACACGGCCTTTCATGAATCGGTGGATATGTCGTAGAGGACCCATTCGACATCATTTTCTCCATATAAGGATGTAGGTTCTCCATTTTTTCTGCTGCAAACCTAACTGATTCGTATATGCGACGATGAGAATCAAAATGGGCCAACTCACAGTATATAAGCTACGGATGCATCACGATTCACGACTCGATTGGTAAATCTGGCTGCAAAACCAGGTAGTCATCCAACACATTATTAAACCAAGCACCTAGGAAATTCTGGATACACATCCTCCGTCTTGAAGGAAACGACGGTATTCACTACAAGATTAGACTGGCACAATCAATAGTCCTCATCCAATAGATCAAACCTAAGCAAAATAATTAGTCGTAAGAAAGTCGGGTTTCAAATAAGGGTACCACTATATCAAACAGACGTGCCTCGATGTAAAAACTAGATGAAACCAAAGTTATTAAGCTTCACATGAAGATGGTGTATTGAGCCTGGTATCCGAAAGTGCTATATTGAAGACTCCGTCGCAATGCTATATGTCACCCAATTCTCCATCGTCTTACTTCGCCTTACGTTGCCTTCGAGATTTTCCTTTGGAGTTCTCCGTCGCTTTTTCTGTAGTTTCGGGGCTGTCAGATGGCTTCTCACTTGATCCATTTGCCTTTTCCGCCGCCTCCTTTTCCTTCTTCTCCAAAGCTCTTTTGACAGCTTCCTCTCTCTCGACTCTCTCGATCAACTTCTCACTTCCCTCCCACAACTTCTTTGCAATCTTCTCGTCCTTGACATCAGATGTAGTGAAATCTATTTCACTGCACTCTTTAATGAGCTTTCCACCAGGCCCTCTTCCCAATGCTGCTTCCATAGCGGCATACGAGATACTTTGTGCACCCCCTTGAGAGCTCTTCAATAGAAGCCAAACATTTTGCCATAACATGACATATAATGCCAATCCCCACAATGTTCCCCGCGAGAACCATCTTCTGAATCCTGGTGTACGACAATATCCCGGATCCACAAATATCACTCGCGCGTTCATGATCGCTTCATCGGGTCTTTTGTATGACTCGAGGTGCTTCTGGAAAGCTTGTCCAAATATCATTAATGCCATTTTACTTCTGGCATATGCCGCAGAGGGACTCCAATCCTTCTTCTTCATCGCATCACTGCCATCTCCAACCGTGGGACTCTTGTTATAGGAGGAGCAAGTTGTGAATATAATTCGCACATCTCGATCCGGTGGTTGAGCGCGAATCGCAGGACTGAGAATACTCAAAAGATGGAAATTTGCCAAGTAATTAACCATCCAGGTTTCTTCAATACCCTCTGCTGTTGTAACGCGAGGCCTGCCAGGAGGGGTGAGTGTGGCAGCACACAGTACAATCATATCCAGTCGTCGGGGAGGTGCGTTGTTGATCCATTTCGTAGCAAACTTTCGAACGCTGTATAATGATGACAGGTCGACTTGCTCGGCGTAAATTAATTCGTTTCCGGATCTTTCTCGCAAGTCCTCGATGTAGTCGACAAGGAACATATCCGTTGGAGATTGACGTGTGAGAAGAACTATCTGCGCTCCTCGTGATGCTAAATCCAGGACTGCTGCAGCTCCTATCCCAGACGTCCCTCCCGTTACCAGAACCACTTTCCCATGCATCTTCCTCTCCGAAGAGTTCTTCACTCCCGCAGAGAAGAGCTTCACCAGCACAATGACAAGGACAGCTGGTACTACCTTGGCCATAGTCCAAAGACTAGGGAGCCAGGTAACCTTCCCCCATATTACATTTGCAACAAAATCGACAGGCATCGCTGCAAATAGGATTTAAGCTGTTGGAGAGGCTATTGTAAGTTTCTCAATATAGCATTATGATCATCTAAGATAAGACCGACCAAGCAAGAGAAAAAAATTGTACAAGTGAAGTATGAAAGGGTGAATGAATGAATGAATGAATGAATTGGTAAGGAGACCCGTGGACACTGACAAAAATGGATTCCATATTTGTTCAGATTGAGGCTGACGAAGCTTTGTGGCGCTTGTGGCGTAAGCTATGTTAGCGTCGTTACGGCCAATCAGCCCTACATTTGAACATCACCACTGTGCCATAACATGAACTTTTGCTACTACTGATACAAGATAAATCTGCTATTCTAGGGTGGACAATATGTCGGACGAAGATACTTATGAAATTCCATTGCAAGACCAGAGAGCTTTCGGAGCTGGTATCAAGAGGAAACGCGTCAAGTTCGTTCCATCAACTTCGTCATCCACAATACAGCCTACGCCATCTACAAGCTCTGCAAAGAGTATCAGCGATTCATATCTCAAACTAGTTCTTCCTCAAGACACCTCAATACCCGAGAGCACTTCCAGGGAAAGCACTATATCTCTAAGGGATTCGGAAGTATGTGAAGTCTGTAAGCTACCTCTATCCACAGATCTCGAGTCGATTATCAACAAGGATGAGGCTGGCTCACCAGGCCCATCAAATTCCACATCTTCTACCAAATCGCGACCCCACGAAGCTTCTTTAGCACATCAAGTATGTCTGAACCATTCACATCCCCCTTCACATGTCGATCGAAATAGAAAAGGCCTTACATATCTCTCCTCATATGGTTGGGATCCTGATTCTCGCCTTGGACTTGGCGCATCTGGTCAAGGTATCAAGTTCCCAATCAAAACCAAACCAAAAGATGATAAACTGGGTATTGGCGTAGTGATGCCAAAGAAGGGGGAGTTCAGGACGAAAGAGAAGCCACGGAAGCTTGATGCTGGAAAGGTCAGGAAATTGCACGAAAAGGATAGGAGAAAAGGGGAGAAGTTGAGGGAAATGTTTTATAGAAATGACGATGTGGAACGATACCTGAGAGGTGGATAGTTGACTTCTGTCTCGAGTATAAATAAAGCTTTGCTCGCTTTTGGCTCCGTCAAGTGGAATGATACACAGTGATCATGTAAATCATGTCTATTCGATGCGCCTCCTAAACTACGGAAACAGGAATGAGAAGCTCCTCTACATTACAGAGTAGAGAAAGCATCAAGAACCAGAGTTTTCTCTGTACCGGACTCCCAGAGTTATTCCAATGTTAGGTCTGTGGTATTTCGCCCTCAAAATTCCGTATTATCAAAAAGTATCTGTTTCTTTTGATTGCGTAACTTGAGGATATATTCACTTGATGACAGGAGTAGTAGTCAACGCGAGTGCACTCGTGTCTGGAGAATTTATAGTCTGGTCGCATCAAGTGGTCAAGAATGCATCAATGGATGTTATTTGATGCCTCCCTCGAAGATAATGCGAGCCCCTACATATCCCACGTCTATAGAAATATCCAATAGAAGGACCTTGTTGACCGTCGGGAGTTTACAGATTGGGGACCTTGCAGGATCCGAAACGACCAATTGTTTGTCGAGGCAGATTCCATCTCAGCCTCGCCTTGCATAAAACGAGGAATCGCCATACTTTGGAGTCGCATTTGTTGGTTTAAATTCTATAAAACACATTGGTCCTCTTTCTCTAAATAAATAAATATTTCGAATTGCATTTCACTTATCTACTACTTTGTGATTTTATGACTCTACTCCGCTCAATTCGTCTTCTTCCCACGCTATTGGTTCGCTATTAACCGTTCACCTTTGTCTCGTTCACTCTCCGCGGGCAGATATATCACGGCAAGTTCACCTTCTTACTCTTCACAACAACAGACCACAACCTTACTCAACCACTTCGCTTTCCTCACCCCCAATTTCTCTTCTTACCTTTTATCAACGAACAACCTTCCATGAAAATCGAATAACCTTCATATCCCACCAACTTCAAGATGGACATTCCTGCGGAATTCGACCTCCCGCAGGTCCAGACCATCTTAAATGCATTGAAAAACATCTGTCGTGATTACCCCGCTGGAGGTTCTGTTCTCAGAGAGCTCTTACAAAATGCTGATGATGCCCAGGCATCGGAAGTGGTATGTAAATTTGCTTTTCCCATTTAACTACTTTCATATTGTTCCCTTCTAACGCAACTTGCAGAAATTCTTTCTTGATGAGAACAGCTATGGGACGGACAATCTGCATCCTAAGCTCGCTCAATATCAGGGTCCCGCTCTATTAGCTTACAATAATGCTGAGTTCAAGAAAGAGCATTTTCAAAGCTTGTCACAGGTGGGAAATTCGCTCAAGATGGAGGACGGTTCGACTACGGGAAAATTTGGTCGAGGTTTCAATTCTGTACGTATGAGGTCGGAACTAGGATTTCTTTCAACTAACAGCAATCAGGTTTACAACTGGACAGATTCTCCGTCTATCGTATCAGGTCATCGCGTACAAATCCTGGACCCTCATCATTCTTGGTCGAACGGTGGAAACGGCTATAATTTCGTGGAACACTCTGAAGACCCCGGTCTCAAAGCTCACATGTCTGTTTATCAAGCACTTCTGGAAAATGCGAAGCAATCTTTTCCCGGCACCATTATTCGACTCCCTTTACGTACAGTCGAACAAGCAAAAGAAAGTGGTATTTCTGATCGGAATATCACGGCCCACGAGATGGCCCACGTACTAGAGAAGTTTACTGAAGATTTCGGAACGGAAGGCCTCTTATTCATGAAACATGTCGTTAAGATCAGCGTGATTTCGAAAATTACGGGTCTCATTGAGATCGAGGTGATGAATAAGAAAGCTGTCCATTTGTAAGTCTTCTCCGACTTTCACATGTTCCTCTATTGATAATCTGTTGTGTAGAAACAAGACTAGAGTCAACGATGCAATCGTCAGCTTCTTGAAGAATCCTTTGCAAGACTTCGATTGTACTTTCGAAATGGAATTGAGGTACCAGAGCCAAAACAAAGCAACCAAAATGCACTTCATAGTCCACCACAGTATACGAGGAAACTCAATGACAGAAGAGATCCGTAAATGGAGCATAGCCCAAAAATCTTTACCCTGGGTCGCAGTGGCCGTTCCCTTGCACGTAAGTTGACCCTCCTGAAAATCAACAATTCAGTCACCACCACAAAAGCATCATACTCAGCATTACTGACAAATCTGCAGATTGAAAACAGTCCTGCTATACGCGGATCTTTATTCTTGGTGATGCCATTGCATATTCCCATCAACCAGCCGGCTCTTATTCATGGCTTGTTCAGCATCTCGCCAGATCGAGCCCGACTGTATAAGTCTCAGGATCATAGCTCGCAGGATCAGTTACCGGCACAATGGAATCAGTATCTATTCAATAGCTCAATTTCACATGCTTGGACTAAGCTGCTTAGCCACCTTGCTTTATCTTTTCCACCCGATTCATCATTCAAGTATTGGCCTTATAAATCCGAGGACCCCGACAATTTGTCTAAGGATGTGCTTGCTCAAGTTCTTACCTTGATTAAGAATCAACGTCTGCCTGTTTGGCATACTGTGAATGGTTATATCAGTGCCGGCGCCGGACTTTTGGCGACAGGAAAAGAGTCGGAATCACTAAAGTTGACATTGGCAGAGGCACAAATTCCAGTTGTCTATATCCCTGATAGGCTGAGAGAGGAAGTTAAGAATCTCTTCTTGGATCTTAAACTTGGACCTCGGACTCTGTGCAATTATCTGCGCGGCAAGAATAACTTGGTCATTTCCTGGCCACAAGCAATAAGACAACAGATCCTGGAGTACATTCTCCCTGTTCTAGGCTCATCAGACCATGGGAAGGGCTTAGCATTGTTTCCATTCGAAGATGGCTCATGCCGTTCAATCGATAATCATCTTGCTTTTGTACATCGCGATGAGTTTGATGCCGAGTTATTCCAGCATGAACCTAAGCACAATTTGGACCTAAAGCAATTTTCTCAGTCAAGCTTGAAAACTTTACAAGATCGTCTAGGAGCCTCACAATTTCACCCTCACATCCGCCACCGTTCTGCCAGCGATCTCAGGAAGTACGCCATGGCATACTTTTTTGATAGACTTGACGTTGATGCCGACACGGCTGCTTTGGATTCCGACCAAACATTCTTTGTCACCAAGTCTTGGACTTGGATAAATAGATGCTCAGATATCTTGGATGACAGTCTTGCTAGTCTGTGGTTGCTTCCTCTTACAAATGGCAAATACAGAAAAGTCAAGCCTCGCGGTTGCTGGGCCATCATACCACCGCCTGGATCACTCGGTGATACTGTTCAAACGCTTGGGGAAGATGATAGAGCTCAAAGCGCCCCGGTAATTCTCTCAGGTAGCACGGGCTTAGACAGAGGTCTTTTGGCAATATTGAAAACTGTTAAGGCAGGAGCAACCCTGCAAGTTCGTAACGGTGAAAAGTTTCATTTCTTATTGCAATGGCTCGCTCAGTCCCATCTTGCAGTGGAAGAAGCATCTGATGAAGACAAATTTGTCATCATTGAACATATCGCAAAAGCTATTGGAGGACAGCTTGATTCCAAATACATAAACGACCATTTACTCCACCTGAAGAAACTCCCAATTTTTCGAGGATTGACATGCGGGATTGATAGTGATCGTCGGTATGTATATCCTTGTACCCAGAGTTTGAAGGTAACTAACACTATTCCAAGGTATCCATGGGTGCGTATAGAGACTTTCAAGTCTGCAATTGGGGTCACCGATGGAATAATTCCCCTTCCTATATTCAAGGACTACCAATTTGTTGATGCGCAGACCATTCCCATCCAAAAAATTCTCAGCTATCAGAAACTCGCTGTGTGCAAATCGAAGAAAGAAGCATTAGAAGATCATATTATTCCGGCTTGGAAGGGACTTCAGAAATGCACTTGGTCACCATCGTCCAAGGCGCAAACTGCAGAGCTGATGCTCAAAGCATACTATGATCTGTCTCCACAAGCACAAGCAGCTATGATTAGCTTACCAATAGTACCGACTCAGTCAATTGGTGGAAGTCTAACTGGCAAGTTCGCCACCGCTTCTGTTCTGATAGACCCAGAAGATAGCTGGCTGAAAAGCGTGTTCTTCAATGACGAGGAAGTGTTACCTACTGATGATCAATTCGCGCGGTATGGTTCAATTTTCAAGAGATTTGGGTTGAGGGCTAAAGTTGACGAGTTATTTGTTTATGAGCGAGTCGGCAAATTTTTGAACAGTTCTCTTCCTAAAGAAGAAGTCCACAGCCGCGCTGAAAACTTGTTGAAGGCTTCTTGCTCCTGGTCTCCACCAGAAGCAACTGCGACAAAATATAAGCAATTCCTGAAAAGCAAGTGGCTGCCAGCTACTTTACCCGATGGAGGTATCGAAATGGTAAGCCCTAGCGAATGCCGCGGTATTCAGGATCGTTTGCGTGCAGGGTATAGGCTACCTATCGTCCATTTCACCGTATCTCACCGTTGGTCTGTATTCCTTGGATGGAACAAAATCTTACCTGATGATATCCTACTTGCCCAGCTTGACCAGGGTGTCATCAAAGATGAAGCGGCTGTTGTCAATGCCGTCCTTATTTATTTGAGAGAAAATCTCCGGACTGATATAGTTTCGGAATCATTGAAACGTCGTCGATGCGTTCTCACAGACAACGGTTCATTCGTCACTGCTTCCAAGGCATTCTTCTTTGGTTGCACGCTGCTTAGTCCTTTCCTGGGAAATGTTGATATCGGATTCGCCAAAATGCACGAAGATATCTTGAAAGCTATGAATGTCAGATCGAGGCCAGGAGTAAAAGATATTCTCGACGTGCAAGCTCAAATTGAGCGGTCTGGTCATCCTTATATGGATTCCGACACCGAGATTCTCTTGGAAACGATTAAAATGGCTAGCAAATACTCTAGAAAATCTCTAGGGGGCTTGAAAATACTGGATCAAGATAGTATTCTGTGCCCGGTTGAGGAGATAGTTTACAATGACATGCCGCTGCAGTCTGACAGGATTGTCGATAAAGTCAGATTTACCAATCCGAGAATCTCTGAACAGACAGTGAATAGCTTGTTTATAGAGAAGCTGAGTGAGCGTTTGAGGAAAGGAGAACTGCAGCTCGCTGACGATGATGATGATGACGAGGACTTTCAACAGTGCGAGGCTATAACGACCAGCATATCCACAACCCTTGACCGCTACCCTATCGAGAGTACTTTCAAAGAGTACCTAGCAAACGCGGATGATTCCAAAGCATCAGCAGTCCACTGGATGTTAGATACTAGGCACCATCCAACTGAAAATCTTCTTACTCCAGAGATGAAGGATCTTCAAGGGCCAGCTCTACTGGTTCATAATGATGCAGTATTTCAGGAAAGCGACTTCAAAGGTTTCAAAAACGTTGGTGTTGGCAGCAAGCGAGAAGATAGATCAACCATCGGCATGTTTGGTCGAGGCAGCCAGACCATGTACCATTTTACAGACAATCCAGTCTTACTTTCTGGAGATTACTTGTTGATCCTAGATCCATTGCAGGCATGCCTCCCCCTAAACAGAAACTGGCAGGCACGGAAACCAGGAGTGAAGATTTTGCTATCCAAGCTCAAGCAAGTTCACCCAAATCAATTGGCTCCGTTCCAGGACTTATGGGGCTATGATAGTGATTCCGATCATTATGATGGCACGATTTTTCGCTTCCCTTTGAGGAAACATGTTTCACCTCTAAGGGCAAAGCAAGAGCTCCCATCCGTAGATTCTGTCCGATTGCTTTTGGATAAGTATTTTCAAGAAGCTCGGATTTCCCTGCTGTTCCTGAAAGGAGTTCGGGTGGTCAGCTTCAAGGGACCCGAGGCGAAGGAATTATTCTGGTCGGTGAAGATAAAGAAAAGAACATCCACATCCGACTACACAATTTGTTCTGCAAAGCAGATGCTTGGCTCGGAAGTTACTACAACTGAAGACAAGTGGTGGGTCTATTCAGTGATTGAGGAGACACCTAGCGGTGAATATCAATCCAGACTTAGAAAGAATGTAGAGTACGGCATCGCAGCATTGGTACAATCAGAAAATAAGCAGGACCCAAAAACTTTTGATCTACCAACGCCAAAGTTGTTTAGCACTCTCCCTCTACCTGAGGCATCGAATTTACCAGTGCACATACACGCTACATTCTCTCTTTCCGGAGATAGGAATACGCTCATTGCTGAAGGCGAACTATCTGAGGCCGAGGGATCAAAATGGAACTCGTGGTTATTGGAAGAAAAATTGGCATACGCTTACTTCACATTTCTGGAAGGCTTGACCCAGAAGATTGGCCAAGATGCGTTCCAATTTTGGCCAAGAAGATATCTAACAAACGGAAGTCGCTTAGAACTACTATGTAAATCTTTTTGGGAAAAGCTTCCTCACAGTTCAGCAAGGCTGTTCCCTCGACGTGTTACAGGCCCCGACGCAACTAACATGAACATGTCTGAGACGGTCTTCGATCTCCTCCAGCCACAGTTTTCTAAGCAAATTGCTCCAGTATTAAAAAACCTGGTGCCGAATCTATCATCAAATTTCCCTGCTCACATATCCATCGGTATCAGCTCGTTAGATGTTGCTAAGCCCATGGACCGCTCTGGTTTACGTGAGCTCTTCAAGTCCAAGGAGGCTGGTGACTGTCTTCAGAAGGAGATGATTAGGGACCCCCATTTTATTGGCAATGTCCTACGTGAGATCATCCCAGTAGGAGATGTTTCTCCGGAGGAGTTAGCAAAATTAGACGGATGCAGACTGTTACCTCTCGCGGACGGAACACTGGGGCAATTAACGCGGAATCTGTCATCCATGCGTCTGAATACTCGATATTACTACACCGTTACGAAGTTAGAAGTGAAGATTTTTGACTTCGCTAGAAGTGTTTTAATATTTCCAGAAAAAATTGACCCTTACGACCGCATAGGCGAAATTGTCAAAAGCAAAATGTTCAATGTCAAGGGCCTGACGACTTCCTACGTTCCCGAGCTTCTATCCATGAAATCTCAAGGATCTAGAGTTGTGAATGAAAAGACGGATAATTGGCTGGAACTCTTTTGGGATTACTGGAATGAGTCTTCCTCATCCGCTGCGGAAGATTTGTCCCAAAAGTCTAAAACATTTTGTTCTCTGCCGTTATTCAAAGCAAAGTGCAACGGTGTCTGGGGATACTATACCATGTCGGAACTGGCAAATCTGCCAACTATCATTGAAATATCGAAGATGGAATATGAGCAGTTATGTAGTTGTATTCCTGGCCTCTACGTGATAAGACCAAATCTTATGCCCAAATCGATTGCTGATGGCGAGAAGTCCCTGAACGATCATAAAGCTTTAGGAAGATTCATTAATGCTTTGAGTATACTGGCTCCAGGTGAGCCCTCAATCGGGCGTTTGTTCGCTCAATTGGCAACTGGCCAAGCCCTCAAGAAAACAAATTTCATTAAGGTAAAATCGCACAATCAAGACTTGTGTCCAAAGACCCCTTGCTAATTAAAGATATAGCTACTTCGAGAACTGATCATACCATATGTAATGACAGGTCATAAGACTACCATTGAGTACTTGAAGCTCTTGCCAATTTGGCCTGCGTACTTGCCGTTGAGCTCGGAGCACAAGTACATCGCAGCCTCATCCGCAAAGTATACCAAGCAACCTCAGCTTTTGGCACCTTGGAACAAGAAATTAACAAATTTTATCGATTTTGAGGCCATAGACTATCCCGGAGCCGAGAAATGTCTAGAATTGATGTCGGTTACTTTGGTTGCTGCTGAAAGCTTGATTCAAAGATTTGAGTCGAGGGACTTCCCATCAACTTTACAGGCAATGAATGAGGCTGTCTACACTCAATTTGTCAGCACTTTAACTGGAATCGTATCTAAGGCGAAGCAGGGTTCCACTCTCGTCAAGACGTTGTCATCCTTAACCCTTGCGGCAGACAGAAACGGTAAAATGCACCCACCCCATGAGTTATTCGACCACGACGATGAGATTTTCAAGGCCGCATTTCAAGACAACAACCGCTATTTTCTTCATGACTGTGTAAAAGCCGACACTCTATGGTACAGGGTTGGTCTTCGTCGACGAGAAAACAATGGCTGCTTCAAGATTCAAGACTACATGGAGTGCCTACGAACTCTAGAACCTTTGATTAGCTCTAGCGACCATGGAATGCTCGTGGATCCAACGTCAATCATATATGAAAGAATGAGAAAAATCTTGTCGCCACTAATTGCTCCAAGTTCCGCAACGCATCTATTCGACCACCATGATTGGAACGCACTTGCACGCAAGATGATTTTCGTAATCCGAAAAGACAATTCTCGCGAACCATCTTATCGACGAGAGAACATGGACAGGGTCTCAGAGTGCAGTACAGCAATCGCATTATCTGACGTCGTTCTCTACAAATACGCGGCAATCTGTTGGAGCAATACGCAATTTGTGATCCTGGAACCAACTGCAGAGATTTTAAGCAAGGTACCAAAACATGGAGAACCATTCATGATTGAGGTCTGGAAGCATCTTGAGCACATGGTAGAGATATCAAAGAAGATCTCGCGCGCAGACATCCCTAATTTTCTGTCGGACCTGTTCGAAATTTATGACTATCTTCAAAACAATCTTGTGCGCAGCAAAGATTACTTCGGGGTATATGCTCACAGCTTAAACAGAACTGATCTCTGGCTCAACTTGGACATTTCAGATCCCATGCATGTCACCATTGAAGATTTGCAGTCTTCATGGAAGCCTCTTCAGCACCTCTTGCTTATTAGCTCCACTGATGCACCCCCGTTAGAGTGTATCCGGCTCAGTTTGAGTCCATATGAAAAATTGTTGAAGGAACTTGGCTGCAAGTCGATTTATCACCCAACCGTTGAGTTGCCCGCATCCCAGTCAGCGCAATCACTGATTAGCAGTCTTCGTGGCCACCGCAAAGAAAAGCAGATGATAGATGTCGTTTTCGTCGCCGAGAATATTCGTTTTCACGCACACAGAGTTGTTTTGGCATGCGCATCTGGTTACTGCACCGCCAGTTTCTCCGGTCGCTGGCGTAACGATCAAGAGATATTCTTGGATTTGATGACGGCTCACACTCTTCGCATTTTAATTGACACTGCTTACGAAGAACCAATCAACTGGGAGGAGATGACTGTTGATTCAGTGTCTCCTCAAGACGCAGACGCCAATGACCATAAATTAGATCTACTCCTGGATTTACATAAAGGAGCAGATTATTGGCAGATGCTCGCACTGGCGAACCAAGTCGAAAGAAAGATCTTGGAACAGTTCAGACTTTTTATCAGATTGGATAATGTGAGAGAGTACCAGGATATGGCAGCAGACTCTAATGCTCCTGTCTTTGAAAGAGCATGTAAGAACTTTTGCGAGGAAAATGCAGCGGCTTTGAAAGGATGGGAGGAGGCTGCTGCATCACAAGCTGCTAGTGAGGCGAGGGACAATTCCGAAAATGATCTGTAGTATATCGGTGGCATTGTATATTGATAAGCGTATGTTGGTCAAGAACGAGAACTGAGCGAAGCATGACATAGTCTGTTTTATTTGCAAATCGTGGTACTTGAGATATGATAACGGAAATACAAAATGAGCACACAAACACAGCATTTGTATGTAACTAGATAAGATAATGAAAAGCTCAAATTTGATATAGATGAGCCTTGGTGACCTTGAAATAGATTCAATTGGACGCTGTGATGACTCCTGATTTTAATGTGTGAAATTCATCCGGGACACGATTCCTGGTTAACCCTCCCGTCCCCTCTCCCCTCTCCCCTTTTCTATCTCCAGGTGAGCTTTCTGAACACTGCCAACATATCTCAGGTGAATCTCAAATATCGAAAATCACCCTCTAGTAAACATCAGACCATATCGCATCAAGCCGAACCAAATCTTGTTATATAAATTAATTTTCAATTTCTTATTACACGCTCATGCTACTCTTGTTCCTGCGCCGCTCGTCTATCTTGTACATCCTGTATACCTCATTCACCGACTACCAATAAGTCCCTTCAATATCTGTCGTAATCCTTTCTGCAAATATTTTTCGATATTTCTCGATTTCTTCATTTGTTCTTTACACGCTTAGAACATATCTTTGGCTCTCACTTCCTGGATGCAGGCATATCGCTACTTAAGCCTTGGTTCCATGCATAAAGTCTTGACCGCGATTTCAATACTTTCCCCACGTTCACCCGCTATTCATCACTCTGGTCTGAGGACTGGATTATGGCTGTTTATTTCTTACTCCTGAAAAATCCCATCTTCTTCTTCTTTTCCTTTCCATCCTTTCCATCCTCACCTTTCTTCTTCTCCAATTTGCCGGAGGAATGTCCTGCTCCATCTCCTGCACCATTTAGAGACATCTGTTGCATTCCTGCAGCCAAAGGTTTACTGTCATATCCTGGACTCTTCATTGGCGGAGCTGGAGCCCCTGGGCTTCTCACAGGTCTTACACCTCCAGGTGCATTCCCTGGTCCGCCCGGTAATCCAAGTCCTACTTGAGGTCTGGGTGATGCGACAACGGGAGGAGGAGGAGGAGGAGGTGGATCGTTAGCTTTGAAAAGATAGGCCGGAGCTTTTGGTTTTGGTCTGTCAATTGGTAAATCTAATTGCTTCCTTCCGGCCGTCAAATCTCCCACTTGCTTTAGGAACAAGTTAGGGTTGAGCATATGTGAGGTAGCTAAGAATACATCTCTGTTGCAATCCTTTGAAATTTCATAGCAAGCTCTCGCTTCTGAGTAAGTAGCTCCACCTGCCATGAAAACAATAATTCTTTGCATGTTATCTGGGGTGGTACTACGCCCACGAGCCCACGTAGGCTTGGCGCTACGAAGTGAAGCTTGTGATTGAAGAGCCATTTCCTCGGATGGATCGGTAGGAGGTCTTGTATAAGGGAAGATATTTGGGTCTAAAGTCCCTTTGGTGATTTCTTCTAGACAGCGTTGGAGATTGGTTTCATATCGAGACAGGGCAAGTTCCTCGTTGATTACAGTAGGTGAAGGTTTTGTAGGGAATAATGGAGTTGGTACAGCTTTGGTTTTGGAGTCGGTAAGTTTCTTGGTGGTATGTACCCCTAGTAATTCTAGGTTTAGAATTTCATTCATTTCTGAGAGGGGAAGCCCAGAATGATGTAAGAGACGTTCTAGATCTTCCGTAATCAATCCGTCTCGGAATATGACATAAAGTATAATTAGTCGTAATCGTTCCTTGGGAGCAACAGCTGGATTATCTAACAGACGAACAACTTGTGCACCCATCTCTTTGGGTTTTCGGTAGTCTTCATCCAGTCCCGTGGCTAGAGTTTGTTCCGCCAACGCGATTTCCGGGAGCTCATGGTGTTGGAAGATGTTCATACATTCTTGTGCCATATTCAAATGTAAAGAGTATGCTTCTTTCATCTCCTGAAATTGTGGCAACCCCGCTAACATATCTTTGATTTGACTGATGTTGACGTTCTCCGCATCTTGATTGGCGAAATGTGGATTATCTGCGATAAACTTCTTGAAATCGCTCATTAACTTTTGGATAGTTTTGCTCATATGTTGGTGCCTGTTTTCTACCCAAATCTTATCTTTCTCAGTAATTTCCATTTCTTTTTCTTCTTCTTGCGCAGTTCCTTCATTCAACACAGTTGTGTAAGTGACTTTCTCGTGGTCTTTGATAGGAAGGAGGTCGTGTGCCATGGCTTGGTATGTGAATTCGTGCAGTATCGGTGCTAATGTGTCCATTGATCTGTCTGTTATGAGTAGAACACCTTGAGGTCGATTAGATTGCGGCGGGAAACTGGGGTTATATTGCTGGTACGCATCAAGCTCCTCCTGAACAAATCTGGCTAGATGAGAACAGAGAACCGCTGCTTCGTGTGTAGGATTTTTAGGTCTGTAATAACGTATTTTCGGAGATTCTCCCAGAGAAACGCAGATTCCAGTGATCTATGTATCAAATCAGTCTCCATTCTGTAGCTCATATTGACCAACGAATCCTACCTTTTGCGCTAGAAGTTGCATATGATCGCGCACTAAAGGAGCGCATGCTGGATGGAATAATATGGGAAAACTCCAAGGATCTCTGAATGTTATTAGATGCGACTCGCGTGGATAGAAATCTATGGATAGAGTCTCCCATCCGCCCAATTGTTCTTGTGCTTGTCTTGAGGAATCAATACGCCGGCGCATCGTTGGATCGAGAAGGGCGACCCATACTAGGAATGACTTGCGATATCTTCGACGTTCGAAATCTGCCAACAGACAATCGACAACATGTGGTTCGGGTGACAGAAGGTATATGGCATCCATGCCTGGATTCATTTCCCTCCTGCTTTCAAGTGTTTCCACATCTGCGATCACTTTAGTAGCGCCCTTTCAGCACGCATAAATGGACATACTGGCGATGTTCTCGTTGAGAATATCATCTTCCTTTAGGACACTAAACACTATCTTTTTGGTCGCCTCATCGATAACGAGCACCTTCCACTACAGTTGTTTCAGCATATATTCGATCGCGGAGGAGGAGAACATACGTCGCCTCGAGTGATTGACTTTATGGCATCCAAAATAGCTGTAATTCATATTAGTTTGTATACATGTCCCAACATTCGTAAATTCGAGCTTACCCTGGCGCTGTTCGTCAATGGCCGACACCCCCATGATGGGCGGTGTATGACTTGTTGGTGTAGACTTTTTAGAGGTGTTTTCGAGAAGGTCAAGTAGTGAAATTAAGGAATATTAATCTTCAGTATCGAACGAGTAGCACAGAATGATTTATTGTGTTTTCTTGTGGTTGTTTGATTGAAAGGGAGTTTGATTCTTGGCGGGGTCATGTTCACATTGGAAACAGAAACATGATGGCTGTTTCGTGAGGCGGCCGCTTATGCGCTAATACAGAGTGAAGACAGGACGGCACAGAAAGACCAAAGCTCAATCAAAGCTACGACGACATGTTGTTTTATATAGATTTACAATGTCTCAATATGATTATCATAATCAAACCGATATGAATCTTTCGCTCTCCTTTATTTATATATATTACTATGTCTTTGAACGAGTTCTATGAATGAATTCCATGAATCAAGTGCTCATAGTAATATAAATACTGTCTACAAATGATTCATATGGAGTAAGTGCTCACGGAATGACTATCAAGCTGCATGCGATTTCTTCACAAGGGCAAAAGGTGATCGATAGTGGTCTTTCACCTAGTCTTCTAGATTGCAACTCTCCAAGAATTGAAATGTATCCTAAAAACATCTGGCTCGAAATTTTGGTTGATGGTGGAGCGGATCTTTGGTATTAATGCAAGTATCCACAAGCTGTCTCAGGAACATGCGAGAAACGATCAAAGGGACAAATGTAATCTGAGTACCCCGAGTATAGATATAAAGCAAAAGTTTATTGAGTCTACGTGCTTCTACTCTCCGAATTGTCCAGAATGCTAGCATTCCCGGAGAATGATGGAAGCACCTAGCTGGTGCGTCTAGATATCATTACCTCTATCAAAAGAATACTTATGTCCCGTCAATTGGCAACACCATAATATGGAAGTCACTATGAGCATTAAGCAGGCTTGTGAAGGCTTACCTGGATGGAAGTATTGAGGGTACTGATATCATCTCACAGACATCATCTCAACATCGGATCTATCCCTATACTTTAAATCGTGTGGCCAGGATTGTAACGTGAAAAGCCATTGCGTCGTCTCTCAGTGCAGACATCGAATGATATCTATCCATTGATCTCGTTTGGACCAAGAGGGAGCACTTGTTGCAGAGTTCAAGTCCGGCAATCATTTTCAATCAGGGGAAGTGGTGGTCCCCAATAACAAATTCTTGTTCCTTCTTTTCGGATCAATTCCATGTGTTAAATCTCCTTGAAACATTATCTCATTTGCATTTGAATCATCTAAATCATCAAAATTGTCAGATAATTTCCACATGCTCTCACCCTCGGGCTGCCAAACCTCTCGAGTCGTACTGTAATCTAAGATCTCGAGGACGCCGAGAAGAATAGGATTCACTGGATATTGATGGCTAGACGGAAGTTCATCTTGCTCTTGTTCCCGCGATCTAGCTCGTCTACTAGTCCTGTGTTTCAAATATTGATAGCATGAGTTCAATCGGATTTTCTACACCCAGCGAACCTAGATGAAGAATCAGTAAGGAACAAGAAGATATGGGGAGATGGCGGGGTGGCGGGGGTGGAGGCGGGGTTGCTGATTGACTGCTG
>PQXL01000343.1:0-43603 GCA_004916875.1 Botrytis galanthina
GGGATGGGATGGGATGGGATGGGATGGGATGGGATGGGATGGGATGGGATATATAAGTTTTATAACTACCTAGTAGTATACATCTATTTTTGTTTGTTTGTCTATTTATTTATTTTGTGTATTATCTGCTGCTTTTTCTTCGTTCCTTTCTTATCCCTTCCCCTTCCATACTCCATACTGTAATTACTATGATGTAAGGATGCATACCTATGTATTTTTCATTCCTACTCTCTAAGTACTAGACATTTCTAGTCTTTAATTTCTCTTCGTACTGACTGACCCCCCACCTTCCACAACTTTTCATCTATCTTTCTTCCCCTCCCCCTCTCCATCCACCCCCGATTTCTCTCCCTTCCTCTCCGCACCCCTTGATCCCGGTCCCGTAATAGAAAAGAGGAAAATTTGATCTTCCTTCTCCTTCTCCACCCTCTTCTTCTCCTTAGCCTTTAACCCCTTCCTCGCCAGTTTCTCAATCCTCTGATGCTTTTCCTTCTCCGACCTATCATAAACCAATTCATCATCCGCTTCACTCGCATTTGCATTTCCATTATCTTCAGGCCAGGAAATCGACCCATCAGAAAGTATCGAACTCGCATCTGAATCGTCCATTAGCGTATCGATCGCTTCTGCGAGTTTGGTTTTGATTTCTTCGTGGTCTTTCTCCTTCTTTGCTATTTCTCCGTTTGAGATTTGCTTTTCCTTCACTTTATCATCATCTTTCTTCTCGGTCTTCTCATCTACTTTCTTTTTTTCTACTCCTTCAATCTTCTTCTCATCCTTATCTTTCTTCCCCTCATCCTCTAAACTCCCATCCTCAGTAAATTCCCACATAACTTTTAATTCTCCTCTCACAGCTGCTGTTCCCCATAAACTAAATACGACACCAGGAACAAGATACAAGAGAGCAGGTTGTGCATGTTTCCATACATTCATAACGAATAACGTTACGAGCATTCCAATAATGTATCCCGCAAGGGCGGCTTTAAAGTAAGGTTTTGAAAAACGAGTTCCCTCGACACCTGTTTCGATGGAGGAAGAGGAGAGAGGTGAGAAGGAAGAGGTCCAGAAACGTTCACCCCAAAGACCGGTTGCTGGCCTGTAGGCTGGTTTTTGAGACGATGGTATGGGGGTTGTTGATATTTTTGTGAGGGCTTTCTTTGAGGTTGTGGAAGGAGAAACAGTAGGAGAAGTCGATTTCTGTAAGTACAAATAATGCAAATACAAATCGAATCTTAAAGCCAGCGCAACCAAAATTCCCGGTAGAACAATGTCTCCCAGTCCCAACATACTACCTCTTCCACTTTCGCCCGCTGGAAACACAAGTTTGATTGGAACATCCAGAGTTGTAGCCACGGTAACCATCAAAGGTGTATAAAACACCATAATGATATCGTAAAAGAAAAGTCCGAAGAGAACCAATGAGCCAGTGAAGAATGTAGTCAAAGACATAAGTTGAAGAGATCCATAGCAAAACCCGAATCCCATAAGATTCGTAAGATACCATGGTGCATTCATCAGATTGTAAGCTGTGATTGTGGCGATACCTATCAAGAGACCGAGAAGTGATGTGAACTTGATCGGAGACTTTTCATGAGGAAGTATATTCTTAATGTGAAGATGAAGCGTATAATTTGTTCTCAAAAGACCACGAACATTCCACAAGGCATTCGTAACTCCTTTTGGTAGATTGATCTTTGAAAGTCGTCCAGGAAGAGGACTCATGACTCCAATACTGACCAACTTCCCCTGGTCATCTTCAGAAACTTGACGTCTCGATTTCTGATCGACATGGAAAACATTATTTCCCCTCGTCCACACATTTGGAAAAATAAATCCCGTTCCCACATCCAACGAATCCTTTGCCAATCTCCCGACTCCGAAAATCCCCAGAGCTGAGAAATACCATCCTAATATTTTATTAAGAATAGCGGGATCATCCAACCATTTTATAATAAAATAGAGACTTCCCAACGCCACAGCAGCTAGAAGTGGAAAGATGATAGCATCAGAAGGTGTCATGCCTTCCATTTGAGCTCTGGATTCTTCTTCTTCATCTTCTTCATCTGAGGTTTGGAGACGATTAGAAGAAGAGGATTTGCGAGGTGGTGAAGCGGAAGGAGGGCGTTGAAGTGATGCATGTGATCCGATGTAGATGGGGAAGAGAGCCGCGAGGATAATGTGGATTTCTAATTTAATCATTTCTCGATGAGTGTAAGTCATAGAGCCATATTTGGCTAGCAAATCTTTGACGTTATCCATTTTGCGTGGTTGACTTGTTTGGTGTTGGTATGGAGCAAATCGTGACCACTATGGGACTGACAGGTTGGAAGTTAAGTTGTGAGGTATTGAGAGTATTTTCACAGTTGAAGCCAGTTCATTGTGGGAACTTTGACTTTTAGATCCTTTCGTTTTTAGTCAGCTAAACTCTTTCACTCTCAAAAATATCAAATCCAATTTCAAGTGAATGTAGTTTTTAGATTTCAGCCAGGTCGTCACAAACCAAAGATATGAAGTTGGTTATAGATGTTGTCCTTCCCAAACGAACAAACAAATAGCAGGGATCCGACAAGGCCACTGGTGGGCGACAAACTTTCTTTCAGCCTTGCAGAAAAGTAAACAATAAATTGAAGCCTTCTCGAATCTTTGTCGTATTACTCTTTCCTCATTTTGAATTGACTTTATAGTTTCTATATTATCAATTGGTCAAAATCGATTGATTATACATATACAAACGGACAAAATGGCCGTAAATATCGCCCTAGAAACCACAATGGTATGTACAGATTTCCCAATTACTTTCCCGCTCTCATTATTCTGCCTCCACGGCAGTGGCTCCCGGAGGGCCAGCGGAGCGTCATCTATATGGCAGAGAGCTATAGACATTTCTCAGAATAGTTTCTGTCTCCACCTCCCCCAACCCCCCAAAGAGCCAGCAAACCACAAACCAAACCATCCTAACACCCCCTCCTCTCTTAGGGCACCATAACCCTCGAACTCTACACCTCGCACGCGCCCAAAACCTGCACCAACTTCGAGACTCTGATCCGGCGCGGCTACTACGACGGCATCATCTTCCACCGCATCATCCCAAACTTCATGTTGCAGACGGGCGATCCGACGGGCACCGGCCGCGGCGGATCCTCGATCTACGGAGAGAAATTCGAAGATGAATTATCCCCCCCTGCGAGCTCCAATCTCCCAACGTTAAAACATACCGGGGCGGGGATCCTGTCGATGGCGAATTCGGGCCCGAATACAAATGGGTCGCAGTTTTTTATTACGATGGCGCCCACGCCGTGGTTGGATGGGAAACATACGATTTTTGGACGCGTGACGAGGGGCATGGGGACGGTGAAGAGGATGGGGCTTGTGAAGACGGGGGCGGAGGATAGACCGGTGGAGGAGGTGAGGATTTTGAGGGTGAGGGTTTTGGAGGGGGAGGATGGGGTGGGTGCGGAGTTGTAGGGGGTGAGAGTGAGTGAGTTTTAGGTAGTGGAGAATCATGAGAGATGAGGGAGGGGGGATTTTGGGAGCGCATGGCAAAATTTTGGTTCTTCGGATGAAGAGGATCTCAAAATCTGTGGACATAGGTGTTAAGGAAAACCTATTTCACAATTGATCTGATGATTCTATCTATCAAGAGTCAAACATACCAATTTGGGAACATGTATCTTCCTCGCCATTCCATTTCATCTCTGAGATATGGTCATGGCATAATTGCGAAGTACACGCATCAGAAACGAAGCGCTTGTAAGCTAGGAGATATGGATGAGAAGAAAGGAAGAAGAAGCGAAGCGAGGCGTTTATAGGAGTTCGATATACCTAGGTACACTACCTACCTACCTCAATCAAGATCAATGCATAATTTCTACTTGGCAAAGGTACATGAACAGAAAGATATCTTCGACGAGAAGAAAATAGAGAGTTATAAATTAAAGCAATTAAAAATCTATGGTAAAAACCAACCAACCAATTTATTTTTCCGTGGTTCCTTCATTCATCCATCCATCCGCCCGCCTATCCATGATGTTATGCTTCTCCAAGGTTTCTTAGCCATGTCCCGGCCAGAAATTCCATAAACTCCATATGTACGCAAGCCCAAACGGAAGCCAGCCTATTCTTTTTCGCCATCCAATGTACAGCCCAATCCGATCTACCATCTATCTATACACAAGCTCCTTTTCCCCTCCATACTCATATCCATATTCATTTAAGAAACCTCCCCGGGTAATTTCCACGCTACCAAATCCTCTCTCATATCAAATTCATCCACTTCCCTCGGCCTCACATACCCATGATGATTCCCCGGAATATGACCTAGGCCTCTCCCCTGTCTTCCCCTCTCTCCACTCCCCATGATCGAAATCTCATCATCTCTATCCCCCATACTCGAGAGTCCAGACTGTGCACTCACGCTCCTGCCTCCACTTGATGAAACCCCACTGCGTGTCGTATCGGTACTTCTCTTATATCGATGACCTCTCCCATCTGCTCTTCCCATTTTTCCACCTCCAGGAACAGAGGATGATGTGGTAAGATTACTCTTTTGACTCGCATCACTATGACTTCTCCTGTGTCTTCTCAAGTCCTCTCCGCTTCCTCCACTCGCGCTTAATTCCCTATCATCTTGTACTATTCGAGGCGTATCTCGACTATACTCATTGTGATCGAAATTAGAAGAATCCGGATCGCGTTTCCAGCCATCTCCTCCGGCAAATATATCTTCGACACATTCATCTGCGGGCATTTCGGCAGGAGAACAAGTCCAAGAGGCGGCGAGGGCGCGTCGATACATATCGTGAAGATCGGATTTATCTGAGGATTTTTGAAGTTGTGGCATATCTTTATAGAAGAATTAGTATGGCATCCCGGGTCGCATTTGCGCATTGTGAAATAGATGGAAGGATGAACAAGAGGATATAAACTCACTACCAACATCATCACCATTATCCCCCGTCTCGCCCTTCATAATTCCCGCAATCCCTCCAAAAACAGGCGCACTCTTCAATGTTGGCGCGACGAAATTTCTCTCCCCTTCTACCTGTCGCATACTGATCCCAATCTTCGCCGTACTATTAATCTTACTATCCTGCATTAAATATCTCCTCACCACTCCCTCCTCGCCCTCAACTTCACTCTCTTCCACATATTCCGCCAAATTCAACGTAATGTGGCCTAGAGTGACTCGTTCTCCTTTCGAGGTAGCCCCAGAATTATAATCTTGGATGACTTCGAAATGGATAAGACATTCGGAGAGATGGTTGGATTTATCGATTGTGAGACGGACGGGAATGGATCGAGTGTAATCCCAATGGACTTTATGTTCTTTGATGGGGGAGCGAGGGGTTTGTCCTGAATGCTCGGAGGCAACAGAGGAAGAGATGTGCCATTTTATGTATGCGGTTCCACTGGTTAGAGGGACGTTGTTGAGATCTATCAACTGAAGGAGAGGATGTTAGTTTGGGTTCTGAAAGAAAACGTGTGATGTGTTGGAATCTTGGGAAGGAGAACTTACTCTGAGGATAAAATCAAATTTTGGCTGAAGAGATGATTGTTAGTTTTGTGTATGTATGAATGTATGAATGATGTATCTCTATATCTTCATTTTCTCCTTCCACTCCTTTTTCCCTTTGAATAAACCTCCATCTGCCCACCTGCGCAGCTTCAAATGGTATTCAATTTCCCCTCACTGCCTCCTCTATCTCGCATTTGCCATCCGCCATCCGCCATCCGCCATCCGCCATCTGCCATTCGCCCATCCATAACCCGTTATCCATCTTCAAATCAAAACGAAACAAAACACTGAACACATACCTTTCTAGCCTTTGAGACTAATCGTTTGGTAAAACCAACCATAATCAGCAAATGATTCCAAGAATTCCACAATCCAATTATCGATCGATCAATCAATCAATCATCAATCATCAATCATCAATCATCAATCCAACCTCTCTCTTCATAGATTTCTTTGCCTTTCAAGATATGACCACCTCGAATAATTCACATCATAAAAGCCAGACATGGTCTCCAAAAGAACTCGAAACTCACCCAAAAGTGTACTCATCCCATCCAATTCCTCTAAAATGGGTAAACGCACTAAATTCAACGGTAGTCGTCTTAGTCTTGATTGACGTGATGGTGGTTGATAACTATTTATCAGGATGGAATCTTTTGCTAAGACCAGATTGAGGCTGAAATGACGCAGTGGAGATGATGAAGAGAGGTGTGAAGCTTGGGCGTGTCTTTGGGGTAAAGGGAGAGGTAAAGGTAAAGGTAAAGGTAAAGGGGTCATTTTTGTGTTTTTGGTGTGATGGTTATGATTGTTATTATGTATGGATGGGGGTGATTTGTGATTTGTGCTTTGTTTCATTTGATTCATATAATCATGAAAATTAATATAATGTGAAGCAAATGGGGAGAAGAGGAAGAGAAGAGGTTGATTGTTGTATATGAAGTAGATAGATAGTTGAGCGATAAATACTTGGATATAATATTCATGTTTCCAAGAAGTATGTAATATGTATATATATATATATATGTGCGTGTATGTAAGTATGTATGTATGTAAGTACCAGCTAGTAAATGTATATAATCTTTAAAGTTATCAAACTAGTTAGTACATACTCGTATATAATTGAATTTTAGAAAAGAATCAATTGTTGGCGTTGCATTCTATCACATACACACACACACACATACCTACATACATATTCTTATCGTACCTGGGATGCATTCTGTTCGTTTTCGGTGATAATAATTTCCCCAACTCCGTGAAAAACTTACTTATCGCTTGGATGGCTGCTTTGGGAAGGAGTGAACTCTAGATACGGACTTCGTATTTGGAATTGCAAACGGGAGGAAAGAATTGGTTGATTCTCTTTGGGAAGGGTTTCGTGAGAATGGTGAATGCTGGGATGGAATGTGTTGAATGCTTTTGGATGGATGCTTAGGTATCAATCAATCTGGCTATTTGGGAATATCATCATTTGTGAAGAGTGTCGATGTATACAAGTAGGGACACCAGTACTTACTGTATACGGAGAATACTTCGAAGAGTCAAGTTATGTCTCCATTCAACATCCGCTCTTGTTCCGCTGCGGTATCATATCTCACTACTTGTGACTTGACACACCCATCTTCTTCCCATTCTTACATTGTATTCTCCATCTCTTCTCCACTCTCTCCATTCTTCCCCGTCTTTTCCGTCGTCGTCCTCGTCATCATGCATTCTACCTCCACCTCAGCTAAGCAGATTGGAGTATCTAATACGTTTGATACGCGTTTGACCTAAACCACGAGAAGACTAAAACTGGTCTGATAGTTTTACTGTAATCATTCAATATCAAACGATTTTCCATCAAGGCTATTCGTGGATTTTTCCCTCATTACACTTGTCAAATAAATCGATGTAAGATTATAATGTGGCTCCCCAGAGAGATGTTGCTTACGTCTCCGCAAATACTACATTGGAACCAGAAAGGAAAATTCCAAATGAATTCTCATCATTCTGAAGTATCATTCTTATTCATTAAATTATTACACAAAACAATACAATTGCATAAGCATGGATTTCTTACAATTCATTTACCTATCTATCATCTTCCAATACTCATGGATAACCTAGAATTCAATATTCAATATTCAATCGCATCTCGAACATCCACATACCCCTGAGTACATTCGCTTGTCCTAAACTAGGAGGTGTAGTACACATATGTAAAAGCATGACATTACTTGCTCTGGGTGTCGTCAATCCTATGTGACTAGGACACACAAGACTAACAACCAAATAATCAACACATTGTATCAGAATCCTTCTTGGAAGTTGGGATTGCATGTGCAAGTGCACACCTACTTGTCTTTTGGTCTTGCGGTAAATTTGTTTTCATTGTCAAATATTTCAGTATCCATTAATATCTTTACTATTTCTACTGCTACTTAGATGGACAAGTGGACGTACTGCTATCAGTACATATCTATATGACACCAGCTCTTTAATGCATAGCTATCAGAAGTCCAGTAAGAGCAGATTATCCAAAGCTCAAGTTCAACGATGCACTTCAGCTTCCCTTCTAGCCATTCCACAATCTGTCTCTGGCGTACTCTAATTATATTGAAAACCCCAGTCATCAACTGATATTCCTTCAATTGTACACTCAACTTTGACTTCCATGCTCTTCTGAACCAGAGATTACCTATTTGTGCTATCCGAGTGTCTTTATATTTCTAAATTTTACCTCTTTCTCACTATTTCTAGTATTTTTTGCGGTCGTACAAAGTACATACCTCGATTTGCTGGCGGATTAACATAGTTAAAGCCGGCGTCGAGAGTATCCTAACTTGATGATAGCGAATCTGCAATCAATATTGTGAATTCGGCTCTTACTAGATGGTAGTAACATCTTGTAAGGTACGACTAAATAACTGAACAACAACCTTAGACCTATCTTGTGATATCACTCAAGGACAGATTTCAAGTACTGGGTATTTGTCAGAATTACAAACGAGAGATGAAAGTTCAATTGGGAAACATACTTGTAGAATGCTCATATCGACACCAGCTTCTGAGATACAATTTTGACTAAACGTAACATCTGCAAGCATCTTCTTTCTCTTTTGAAGATCCACAATTTGCTGTAAACTGTTAGTATATCATAAGGTTCCCCAGGAGCTCTCATCAAATCCCACCTCAATGGAAGTCATAAGTGGGAAAGCTTACCTCTTCGAACGAATCATGCATCAAATATCTAATGGTAGTAACATTCCGCTTCTGACTAATTCGATGTACACGACAGAGAGCTTGTTCTTCAATCATTGGGTTCCAATGCGGCTCGAGAAGATATGCTCTCGACCCAGTGGTAAGATCGAGCCTGCTCATATCCATTAGTAGCTAAACACCAGCCCTTGAAATAGATATAACTCACCCTGCACCACCACAAGTGATTGAGACAAGAATTACGCGAACAGTATCTTTGTTCTTGAAAGCACCTAAAGCTTCATTTCTTTTGGAGAGGGACATCGTCCCATCAATTCTTGTGTAGCTTATTCCTTGATTATCCAGCATCATTTGCACAAGATCAAGCGTGTTCGTCCAGTATGAAAAGACGACACTATCACAAATTAGTTTCTGAGATACTTTTTCCTCTTATTGGGATGTACCAACCTTTTCTCAACATTCTTGTATCTGTGGAGATCTGCCAGAAGCGCTTTGATTTTTGTCGACATATATTGGATAGAAAATGCAGTATCTGTAGCTGTTGGTGGTGTCACAGATCTCAAATCTTCTGCTGTATCTAGGGCGTTTAAACTGTTACTCGGAGATCGGGAACAGTTGTCTTCTTCTTGAAGAATACATTGTTCGCATAATGGTTGACGTTGAATATCAATACTCGAGGGAAAAGGATCTCCAAAGATCTCTTCTTGTAGATAGTCGCCGCACATGGAGCAACAAGCAACAACTTCACTTCCTTGAGACATTATATGATCTGTAGTAGGCGTAATCTGTAATAGACCGTGATTGCAGATCAGACGTAAGCGGTTGAGTAGTGACAGCGCATTGAATGTTTTTCCACTCCGATTCCCAGAAGAGATTGCTCTCTCCAGTAATACTCTCGCTCGCACTTTCTCAGCCTCGTACTTCTCTCGCTCAGCCGAGGTAAAATCGAGACGGTGGATCTTGTCAACCCGTGACGGAAGTTCAATAACTGTCTTTGTGCGACTAATGGTAATGGCGCGCACAAGTGTTTTGAGTCGTAAAAGTCCTTTAGCATCCATCGAGGATGAATTTCTAAATGGCTTGGTAATCTCTTCTGAAAAAGTTCTTGTGTCGGAATAAGGATAAACGCGCAGAAACTTTACAATGCTGGCGAAGTCCGCAAGTTTGTTCTGGATCGGAGTCCCGGTTATCGCCCATCGTCTCGTCGCTTTGAGAGCACAACAAGCTCGAGCTAGCTGGCTCTGAGGGTTTTTGATGATATGAGCTATTGAAGTTAGAGATGGACATGAGGCTTATTTCATTACACTTTCGCTCACCTTCATCTAGTACTATGCGATGCCATGTGAGAGAATATAAAGATTCATCATCTGGATGAGCGCTGTGATTCTTCCAAATGGCCGCAATAGTGTGGTATGTAGTGATGACAACATCGAACTGTCTGAGAAAATCTATGTTTTTTTTGTTATTGCCATGGTAGATATGGCATGCTAGTGCTTGCGGTACGAGATGTCTAGATATATTAGTACCACATAAATGTAGCACGAGTGCAAGGATGCATGCCATGCAGCTTCAATTTGAGAGAAACATGCGTAGACTTACAATCGGAACTGATCCTCCCATGCTTGTATCACTATTCTTGTGTTAGAATTGGAAAATGAACTCCTTTGCCATGAACTGGAACATACATGCTGGAGGTACAACAAGTAGTGTAGCCTTTGACATATTCGAAAGCCTCAATTCAGAAGGACGAGAATAAGCCTGCGGTAATTCAATATCTAAGAAAGCTTGGTTTGAAGCTATCAAACATATCATGGTGAGCGTCTTGCCCAATCCCATATCATCTGCCAGTAGGCCACCTTGGAATTCTGGAGGTGCTTCACATGTGCTGTATCCGGTGACGTTGTTTACGTAACTAATGGTTTCAGCCAACACAAAAATTGATTAGAAGAATGAGGAGGTGTACCTTAATCGTCCCCAAGTATCACTCCGCCAACTCCATATTTCAGAAGCTGCATCATCAAAATTCCAACCTTCCTCGCGACGCAGCATGAAAGTCAGAGCTTGCTTTTGATGCCTATAATGAAGATACCATAAGACCCTGTGGAAGATGCCTTGATGAATGTGCTAGTAATTTACCTGAATAAGGAAGTCTTCACAATTTTGGGTGCCTCGGTCTCTGTCAAAGGAGCCTCCCCTTCCATCAACTGCGCTAAAAGATCTGGTCCAGATTTTAACTCCTCTATATCGTGATGTCCAGGAGCCAAAATAGATAAGTCTGTCATCACAACTTCCCCCGCGTCGGGGGTCATAGCATGTGGATTACGGTACGGAACGCACCGTTCACACCCAAGTGGATCTTGAAGATACATCTTCCTAATTGATAAGTATTCTCCTATCTTTTCAGCAAAATGTTCTGGGCCAAAGATGATTAGGTTCAAAAACCACAGTCTACGCAATTTTTCAGAACGTTTGATCATCCGTCGACTGTGTCCGCCATGGCCGAATTCAATCTTTGAATGGCAGTATAACTGCATTTCGATCTCTGGAACACTTGCCAAGTCATTGAGGATTTTGGCCGATGCAAAGTCCGATATGTCGAATGAAGTTGAGTGATGATCATCACCCGAGAAAAGATGATTAGGACCACGAAATTCGACATTTATAGGACTTGGATGTGTCTCCGAACTGCATAGTTTCTTTACGGCGATATCGCTTAACTACTCTATTGTTAATTTTTGAAAAGGTCTTGAGATGCCCAAATCTTGTTTACCATCCCATAACAACATTCATATGCTTCCCGTTCAACAGTTCCTAGCGCATTGGAGCTTTCAACGGTAGGCGAGTAAAACATCTCATTCTCTATTATCTCGCTCTCAAAGGCAGGCGAGTAGAACATCTCATTCGCTGTGATCTCGCTTTCAAAAGCAGATGAATAGAACAACTCATTCTCTATGATCTCGCTCTCAAAGGCAGGCGAGTAAAACACCTCATTCTCCGCGATCTCGCTTTGAAAGGCAAGCGAGTAAAACACCTCATCTTCTGTGATCTCGCTTTCATGGTTACCAGCATTGTTAACCCGCATACGCTTGGCCGGTCGTTCTTCGTAAGACATCGTCAAGATTGAAAACTTTGCTTCGTCTGGAGGTACTCGTAAATTAAAGAAAGTGCCACAGCAATGAACAGCTAGAGAAATAAATATTATGGTAAGGTTGATTGACCGTTGATTCAATTATTTTCGTAACGGTTATATAGCGGATGAAATAAAACAAATGTTGTGTGGTATAAGAATAAAGTGAGCCAGTACGATTTCCTGAGGAGTGGAGGTCCTGCATGCCAACTGTATCCGTCAGCGCCGTTAGCGAGTCAAGTAATCCCTACAGCATACTACTGTACAATGGAGATAATCGACGAATGAGAAGTTCACAGCAAACTTCCACGTATGTCCAGCCTCACTGCACCTTTTTGCTAAGCCTTCATGCGGTGCAACTTAACTTTCATCACGGAAGCCTTGCAGAACGCCTTGAATTCCATTTAACTAATGCAAATACCATGGAAAGCTGATGCATTTCTTCGGTCGCTTTCAATTTCCTACAGAACATAATTCTTCGATATACAATAAATCATACTGTTATAGAGACCTGATGGCAAGCCCCCAGGATACCATTGCTGGTGCGTTCAAGAGGCTCAAATCTTCAATCTCCCAACAAGATGCGCATAACTTCGCCTCAACAGAGCTAAAAGATGTGTGGCTGGCTGTTCGCCAGATTGATAGCTCACAAAGACAACGGCAATCTGGTCAGAATCTACGCCGTATCGAACCTTTCTTGCGAGGTGTTGAAAAGTACTCGAAGATAGTTGAAACTTTATGCAATGGCACACCTTACTTGTCATTCATATGGGTTCGTGCCCTTCTACTTAATCAAATGATGAAAGTGATGATGACAATTATTACATAGGCTCCAATTAAACTTCTGCTTCAGGTTGGTATCCCATGATCTGTGTACAGACTTCAAGCTCATTCTCTAGTAGATCGCGAGTCACCATCGTGATATCTTTGAAGCCTTGATCTCAGCATATGTTGATATTGGTGAAGCCTTACCACGATTTGACCGATATCAAAAGGCATTTGATAATAACGTCGAATTTCAGCAATCGCTTGCTACAGTATATGCTAACATTCTGGAATTTCATCAGCGTGCTTACAAATTTCTTCGACAAAGAGGTAAGTAGATCAACTCTGATCCTTTTTACTGATACTGAAAGCATAATGTAGCTTGGCATGTTATTTTTCTTTCCTTTTGGAAGGATTTCGGGAGCCGATTTGATTCCATCATCAATTCTTTGAAGAAACATCGAGACTTTATCGACGTAGAGGCTGCTTCTTTTGATATCGTCGAGTCAAGAGAGTCACGAGTTAGGATGCAAGACGACATCCGGCTGAGACTGAAGCGAGACTTAGAAATGGTCGAAGAGAATGAAAAGAATGCGAAAGCTACTCGTTTGCAACACGCTATTGCATGGTTCACTCTTGATGGGAAAAATCAAGAAACTGAGCATGACAGAATCTCCAAAAAGCGTCATGATAAGACGTGCGAGTGGATGGTGGGGGAACAGCAATTCAAGAGTTGGATGGAGAATAACACAGGAGATCCGTGCCTGTGGCTTCATGGCAAACCGGGATCAGGTTTGCCCCCATGTCATAGAATTTGAAGGTAATAACATGGCTAATTCCATTACTCCAGGCAAGAGCGTTATATGCTCATACATAATCCAAAGATTAATAGAGAAGCCTGGATTGACTACATGCTATTATTATTGTGACAGTCGCAGCTCTGGCAACGTTTGCCAGCAGATCCTAGCAACCATTGCAATTCAACTTCTTAGGCAGCATCATGAGATTTCCACTCTAGTTGCCAATGAATTTGTCTATCGAGGAGTAGACTGCACAATGACTCAGCTCAGAAACTTAGTTCCGCAGCTTCTACAGACTGTTGCATCTACAAGAATCGTTATAGACGGCTTGGATGAATGTTCAAAGGAAGATCAAAAAGTGATATTGAAAGAACTTCGCACTATTTGTATCGGTCCAGCGCTGCAATGCAAGGTTTTATTTTCTAGTCGAAAAGAAGCACACATTCGCCAAAAGCTTCTCAAACAACCCTACATCGCTCTAGACAGCCGCCAAGAAGTCAATCAAGACATTCAGTCTTACCTAAAATACAAAGTGTCTAAGCTTGACACTTCCGATCAGGACTCATTGAAGAGAATTGAAAAGACTTTGATGGAAAAGGCTAATGGTAAGCAAGTTCAATTTCATAGAAGAAACAGCGATACTAACTTCGTTAGGTATGTTTTTATGGGTTCGGCTAGTCTTAGACGAACTCAAATTTTGCTACAGTGATGAAGCATTGGAAAGGGCAGTCATAGGCTTACCGAAAGGTTTGAAGGCAGCGTGAGATATCGCTCTTTATACCAGGATATGTGATTAATATCTACTAGGTATGGTCGAATTCTCGACAGAATCATGGATCCCAACAACCCCGAGACGGCAAGATTCATGGCTATTCGTATTTTGGAATGGATGGCATGTTCTTATCGAGTACTTAAAAACTACGAAATACTTGATGGAGTTGCACTTGATCGTTCAAACCGGACTCTTACATCCAGAACAAGAATCGGGAAAAGAGCATTGGATCTCTGCCGTCCTCTTTTAGAAGATGGTCCCGCAAATACAGTCGAATTTGTGCATTTCTCAGCAAGAGAGTAGCAAACCCCTTGAGGTCCCTAGAATTTTAAGGATGAAGCGGCTAACATTTTATAGATATCTACTTGACGAAGAGTATCAAGAGAAGCTGCCATTTCTGTCACGTGAAAGCGCACATCTCAATATCTCTTTCTCTTGCATCGCCATGCTGAATTCCTGCGACAATTTAATTCCAAGTAACTTTACGGAAGCTCAAAGGGCTACTGTAATCGTAAAAGGATTTCATGGTCTGCTCACGTATGCCATTACGTTCTGGTGCAAGCATCTCCTAGAATGTGTTCAGAAGCATGCTCAACTCTCCACAGAGCTTCTGGATCAACTGCAATCTTTGTTACGCTATAGGAAAGAAACCATATCAACAAAAGACACAGAAGAAAAAGTTGGAACTGTTACTGAAAGTCAGAATTTGCAAGGCTTGAGTAATTCTCCTGAAATTAAAAAGTTGTTGTCAGATATTCTTGGGTTTAAAGCCCGGTCAAAGTTGCACTCGGAGGCTGCTTTAGACAAATCTCCGGAAAGTAAGTGCACCTTTCGACGTTTAATCTTGGTCTAACATTTGGCAGAAATCTCACTGGAGTTATGTGAAATGGATCCAACACACTTAAGTGCCATTGGCCACCATTTTCAACAAACGATCGAGTCTCTGTTGGGAACAAATGCTCCGGCAGAGTTTCCTAATATCAAGCAGATGGATATCCAAGTTCTTCGAGAGACTTATGGCGCCTCAGTTTTCATATGCCGATATGTAAATTGTGTTCGCAATGTTGATGGCTTTGAAACTTCTTCTCAACGGGACAAGCACGAGTCACATCATCAACGTCGGTATCAATGCGCACATTTTTCGTGTGCTTATTTCACGATAGGCTTTGTCACCCGAGCGCTTCTAAATAAACATAATAAGAAGTATCATTCCATTGTCACGAACGAAGAGTCACCTAGCCTTGCAGAAATCCTTGCGCACAAGACAGAACCCCTTCTTGTGAATGCATACCCGGTATGCTCGTCACATATAATTCATTTCGATTTTCGCTAATAATATCTAAATAGTTCAAGATAGAACCGGATACTATTCCCGACTTAGGCTCTTATAATAATAACAGTGTCTCAAGCCCCACCTTCACACCAGTCTCCCCCTCCATCTCCTATCGCTCAATTCCGGAGGGAATTTATGCCGACTATTCAAAGGAACCTACAGATACTATTCCCGACTTAGACTATTATAATAATAGTCCCTCAAGCCCCGTCTTCACACCTGTCTCCCCCTCCATCTCCTATCGCTCAATTCCGGAGGAAATTTATGCCGACTATTTAAAGAAAACTACTCCCTCTTGAGATGGGAGAGGGGGTGGGGGATATCTGCTATGCATTAGATTGAGAATTTCAATTCTATATTGAGTGATGCTATTTATGTATGTATGTGGGCGGCTAACTTTATAACAATCAATCTTGCAGACGAGGAATGAGGTTTAAGATTCGTATACTAGCAAAGAGGATACACCCTTTGTATCTAGAGTGAGAAATCATTTCTATAGAGCATAAGATTTCGTAATGAATCTCACATACAAATTTACCTCGATGATTGGATACCCTCAGTGGATCAACTTACCAAGCAAGACTTGATACACGTATAAGTAATATCAAAGTTCGGGTATGAAGAGGTCTATGTGGGAATGCTTTACACAGCATGATACATGCTCCTAAAATCTAATGATCGTATCACGGGTGCGTTGGTATTGTTTTGCGGCTCTTGAGCTCGATAGCTGGTGAAGTTTCCCCTGCTCATGGTTTCTACGATAGAGATGAGAAGGTCTCTAAGTTTCTGGACTTAAAATCGTTTTGTAAGGTGTGGACAGCAATGGCAATATAAATAATAAGACGACAGTGAGCATCAAAACAGCAACCACATAACCCCAGCTTGACAGAGAAGAGCTTCCGGAGATGGAATCTTACAGAATGTGTGTTGGCTGTAGGCAAGAATATTACATCTACGTGCTAATAGCGCCTTGTACAATCTCTCATCGTCTGCATAGTTTTAGTTTACTTCATTGCCAATTCAAAACCCCATCTATTTATATATTTCGCCTATATTCGATGCGCGGCTCTATACAAAGATATCCAAGGTTATGAAGGAAATAATGTGGTTAAACTCTCAGTGAACAACCACTTCCAACAAATAACCGTAGACGAGTATAAAAACGAGCACAATGATTTGTTTCCAATATCAAATATGTACCAAAAAAAGATGCCAAGAGATACTATGGCTATGTGGAAATCCCGTCGCGTCGTACTGTTTGGAATTTCAGAGAGTGTTTATCTGATTTCGCAATCCGGTATTGGCACCCGCTGATAGAGCATTCTTGTTGATTCGCGAGATACTTTAATATCTCGCAATCACATTGTCGTGAATATATTCCGCTATCACTTTTAAATCCTCGCTGTCGAAGTAAAAAACTCGGGAATCAACTAGAATAGAGGATTGCATTTATCCCGCTTCTTTTCTTCGCTCTTCCCTCGAGCCCACTGGTCATTGGGAATTCCGGTCTTCACATCTGGTACTTGGTATATCTCCTTTCCCATTTTGGCCACAGGCTTCACTGCTATTCCTGCATTGCTGCTTGGATAGAAATATTTCGTTACATATCTTCGCTGAGAACTAGATGAGTGCTATACTAATTAGCTGTTAGCAGACACAAATGTCTTTGCGTTCACTCGTAGCGGATTATTGGGAGGAAGGCTATGCTGAGTATAGAATTACAGGATTGATGAGAAGCATATGATGGATAATATGAATTATAGTGTTCGAAAACGTGAGACAATGAGCTAGTGATCTAAGATCTTCTGATATACACATACACTGCTACCCTTTGAGATCTTAGCACTTTGTGAAATAAGCTGTTGCGGCATGTTTTCGCTGTCAACTTTGTACATTCATCATTTACTTGCTACGGTATGACGACTATATATATACTGGCAATTCAAGCTTGAACACAGAAAATCATTTTTCGAGCACCCCCATCTCGATGTTTTCGAGCGGGAAGAGATATAATCTAATATCTCTTCATCATTCATGACTCCCATGGAATGTTTTTGGGATTTCTTTTCCTGCTATAATGCATAACTAGAATCGCAGATCTATCTCTTTATACTCTCAGATCGAAAAAGAATCTACTAGTGAATACGGCTATCAAAAAACAAGGCATTAATTTTGACACGGAGAGTAGTGTTCTACTTGCAAGTTGAGACAAGTTTGTAGTCCAGCCGAACAATAGAGCGGCTTAGTATGATTATTTGGTCTGCTTTGTTACAAGTCATTTAGCTCGTAAACCTAAGGATAGATTCTAGGATTCGTTGGGGAGTTTTTGATTTTTTGTGATTGTATATTCTTGCTGTGGAGACTAGAAGGTTCCTAGAGGAACTACTGTTCTCAGCGATTATGTTGTTAATTTAGCTTTCTCTTTCGGTTGGCGATCTTTGCTATTCATGGCCGTAAAAAAAGGGTTGGAAGAGACTGACAACATGCTTCGAAAATCGACAGTGACGTCTTTACAACAAATCGAACACAAAGTGAGCTTACTTCTAATGAGCTAGGAGGTATTTATCTGAATATATTCAGTGAGAATCAAAATTACAGAGTTGTCCACATCCCCTGACGTCGCAACATGTGGCTTTTTTGTTTGTATAATATATTGCGTCTTTGAGAAATTAGTTGCTTATATATCCACTGCTTCGGATTCTGGACTATAGAAATAAGTGGACTCGAATGTCCTTGTCAAGATATTGTTTTTTTAGTAGATAGTTTCATATTTCCATCACCCTCGAGTGTCCAACCAAAGCAGACAAAAGAGATATCCCTAGGCTTGGTATAAAAAGAACTACCCTAAAGGATTTGGAGGCTACTTCTGGAACAAAAGAAAAGATATGCTGGTGTAGGCGCGATCCTGGGCTTCGCCAAAGTTTGTTCTATGTCAGACACATCTGCAATTTTTATGAGTGCTGGTCATGAATGGAAAGATAGATGTATATATCAGCTCTTAGTGAATACCTCAGAGACGAGATTTTGCCATCGACGCAGCTTATGGCTTTCGTCATATATGTCTCGCTGTCATTTTAAATAATACGAGTTCGAATGAAATTCCCACGGATCAATTCACTCATGTTACAGTGTATATTTAGTACTACCTAACTCTCAGGAATTTGAAAATGTAATACTGAATATCATCCTGACTAGGGAAGATGTTTTGCTCATTAGAATTGCCTGAGAAAAGATTGTACCAAAGCACATTATCTTTATACTGCCCCAAGTGGATCCATAAGCCATATCCGACATACAATATGTATATGCACTTGAAGCTTGGAACTCGGATCAAGCCCATCTTATAAGCCTGACGTTCTGAAAACCAGGGTATAAGAGACTACATGTCTACCCATGAGAGACTACTAAAAATGCTCAAATTCGTCCCGGGTTTTTGCAAGGCTCTTAAGGCTTGTTCGTTTGGGGAAAGATATCATGATGACAATTTGATGAAATCGTGGGCTCTGTGAGTAGTCCCAATCTCACGAGAAAATGAATTTGTGTAATATGTCATCAATTTTAGATCTTCATTGTCATCATTGTCATAATGAGGGGGATGATAGGATTAGAGGAAGGGGAAATGAGCTTTTGAACAGCTTGAGAGTTACAAGAAGTGTTCTCGGCAGTTTTGGGGCAACGATTTACTAATCTTAGACTCGTGGCCCTGAGATCATTTTTTATAGAACGTATGGGCATATTGGTGAGCTTTTAGTGAGTTTGAATACTATTTATATAGCTCGGTGTGATGCATTTACTTGCAGCGATACTAATCTCAAGCTCTGGGACAAATTCTTACTGTTATTTGAGTCTTCTTACGCTCTAGCTCATATTTTCAACATCCAAGTACAAATTAGGTGTCGAACCACTTGGATGAAACCACAAATTACATGCTACTTGGCGGCGGTTATGTCCTATGCTTTCTAGTAAAAGACTAGAGAAAGTCACAGTGTTCAAGTGCAGCAGGCACTAAACTCAACGAATGGACAGTTCCATGTAGTAATGTTGTCAATCTCATGTAATATCATGCACACTGTCATATAAATTCGAACGACAACTGAGGAAAATTCTCTTGCAACTCCTCAAAACATTGCGCGTAATAAAGAAAGTTGATTGAGTTCTCTCATAACATCTCTGCATAGTCTACGTCCATCATTACAGTCCTTGCCCATTTCTTAATCATCAGGAAATACTTTGAGAATACGGAAAGAAATCCAGCTGGATTTTATATGAATAGATGATCCCAGAGTCAACTTCTATTACAAAAATCGATTTGAACTATTCCCCGAATTATCAAAAACCTGACTACAAAACCTGGGTATAAATAAGCCACCCGTGTGCTTAGAAGTCGGTATCAAGAGTCCGAAGGTCTTTGAGGATATGCGAGCATGGCAAGAGCTTTGGTAGAGTCTTTTTTATTGGAACATTGCCCCTTGGGGTTGAAATTGATGAGATGATAAAGCTACAGGCCAAATGTGAGGTCGAGCCTATACACTTACTTCAAAACGGCCGTTGTGACTCTTGTTGTCATTGTGAAAATCCCACCATTGAACTGAAGATACATCGCTAAACGGATATGCAGCTTGACAATGAAAATGACATATTGCATAAAAAGACCATGAATTTCAGATTCCGGGAATTGATACCTGACGCATACCACATGCTACTAATTTTTAGCCCAAAGCCAAATCTCCCGCTCTTCATTAGCAAATACACAAGTCGAATTGTTTACAACCTGGGTCAAAAATCTAAGAGGGCTCTCCAGAAATCGGATATTATACTTCGCTTGGAAACCCGAGATTCCCGGGATGGCTGAAGATCTCTCTGACAATAACTACCACTCGGAAGTTTGTTCAACTCGTCTCTATCAATGAGTTTTAAGGTTGTTCAATATGTTTTCCTTGAAATTCTGCATATCTAGATATACACTCGATATTATGCTCTTCTGCATCGAATTTTAATCGTCCCTCCCCTCACGCTTTTGGCTTCTCCTTCAAATACCCTACACACCACTCCACCGCTGCTCTGTACCCATAAACGCCCAACCCACAAATAACAGCTTCCGCTTTGTCACTCAAAAAACTCTTATGACGAAATTCCTCTCTCTTATGCACATTACTAATATGTACCTCCACAAATGGAATATCAACACCAGCCAACGCATCTCGCAGCGCTATGCTATAGTGTGTGAAAGCACCAGGATTTATGACGATAGCATCGGTGCCATCAGTACGCGCTTCGTGAATACGATCGATGAGCGCACCTTCCCAATTAGTTTGGAAGGCTAGAAGAGTGACGGAGGGTGTTAGGGAGGAGAGATAGGTTGTGAGAGAGGATTCGATAGAGGCGAGAGTGTCATAACCATAGATGTGGGGTTCACGAGTCCCAAGGAGGTTGAGGTTTGGACCATTGAGGAGGAGGATCTTTTTGACGGCCATTGTGGTGGTTTTTGATATGTGATTTCAATTGATGGTTTGCAGTTGTTTGTTTGTTTGTGACGGTGAAATGAAGTAGGATTGAGATGTGTGGAAAAAGGAAATACAGATTACTTAACCTACGCTATTCAACGGAGTTGCTTTCATCCATTCTTGAATCTCGGATTACTATGCCGACTGTAGTGACTTGCATTTCTACTGCTTGAGGTTTGGAATTTTGGTGGAGGATTTGCACAGAGGTTGATTGCGGGGAATAAAAATGGGTCTCGGATAAGAACTTACCCCTCGCCTCGACATTGTGGGGGTGGAGAATATAATCTTTGTGACTTGTAAAGTCAACCTCATTTAGACGATGTTCATTTTTGAGTGAGCTTCCTGTCAATATAGCCAGAAGCTTGCAGAAATTCACTGTTCGTTACGAAGATGATGATTCACACCAAAACATGACAAACGACAAACGACAAACAACGGTTCCTGCGGTAAGTGAATTCGTTAGTAAGCATGAGTGAATTCACTACTCACCCAAGTAGCAAGTCAAGAATTCTTTCTATCTTTTAATACTTAAGGCATAGATCTGACAATCACCCTCAGCTACTTCATCACTATTTTCAATAAGGATGCCCCCAAAGTCCGAAGGTCTGAAAGTCCTTCGTTCTTCGCGTTGCGCCTTCCCATTATTGAGATGGCATATTTCGAGCTCAAGTGAGCTTCGATCTAATAATGTGTTTAAAAAAATGACAGCAAGATTTATTCGTCTGAAACCCATGACAAACATGGCGACAAGAGTTGCAACTTGACAAAGCTTGTATCTGCCAGCGTTCGGCCTCTTTGTCATTCTCTCCCGAAGTGATGTTTATTAAACTTCCAAGATTGAAGATTCAAAATTGCTACGAAGTGACCCTACACTTTTTAGTTTTCGATCCCTTTGCCTAGGTCATTTCTCAAGTTTTGGGGGGAAGGACAAGAAGTATCTATGCTGTTTTTCTACAAATCTTTCACGCGAGTAAGCAAGCTCATGTGCTCTAGTTGGGCAACGTGGTTTAAGTTATTTACATGGAGACTCGGCATACACTACGTGTCTGGCCTTCTATCATTGAGTGAATCGTATCTTGATAGCCTTAATCAGAGAAATTCCACATAAATATTCCACATCGAAACTTATTCAGTCACTAAGCTAGACTATCCATCCAGAACCCCTTTCTGAGACCGAGAGCGAGCCCGAGAGCAAATATATGCGAACTTGCATGACTTATGCGGTTTCTGTTTAAATATTGGATATGAAGTGATTAAGGCGAGCGCACTTGTTATCATCCGGTAACTCTGCGATCAATCCCATTGTTCTTGCTGTCGTTCAATACAAAAGTATTTCAGTGCGTATAGACAACACTTTTCTGATAAAAACGTTGGATGAAGGTCAAATCGGGTTAAATTCCTCGTTCAATGATGCCGCGCCAAATCACACCTTCTCATACACATACCAGGAGCTAGATAGTGCTATAATATATAGTAATTGCCTACAGACAATGGTCCGCAATTATTGAATAGATAGTCTGTATCCTGATATTTATATAGAAAGTCCTATAGAAGATATCTAAGGAGAAAAACCCTAGCCTCAATGGTCAAAGTATGCTCCACCTAAGTGCATGATTTACTTTTAATAGACATTAAAGTGAATTCACTGTAAAGTGACAAGTACCACCAGCGTATCTTCCGAGCTAGAGACCTAGCGCGAGCATGTTAAAAGCTTCCAGCCAAGACAAAAAGTGCCAAATGTCACTTATCTTTTCACATGCTGTGAGTGGTGGTGCAAGTCTGTATCATATAAGCATAGTGATATCAATAAACACCAAGTTGGTTGTTGATGGTAATCTTGCCGTTATGAAATTATGTGATGATTAAACTTCTCATCTCAGGAGTTCGTGTAGGTGTTCTGAGAGCGATACCACCAGCCGAGTTGGGACGGCAATAAAGAGATATTGAAATATCAGTCCGGATTATATTCAGACAATCCTCACTATTGACGATTTCAATATGGTAGGTAAGCAATTTCTTGACGTTTACAACAATAAGCTGGAAATATAAATTCAAGCAAGTAGTGATTATCTTGCAAGCGTGAAGACATAACATTACTAAATCCAATAGCGAATCGACGACAAAAACGAGAATAAAGACGGTAAGTATATTTTTATTCCCAGATGAGATCTACATCCAAAATTTCACAAGTCAAAAGTTTCTCGTTTTCCATCCCTAATACCATATCTCATGATTGCTGACAGGAGCTGTGACAAGTAATACATATCCCATCCCAGCTTGACCAATTTAAACCATTGAAGCAGGAAGTAAGCGAGAATCATTGGTACCAAATGAACCCCGCACTTCAAAGACACCCCAGAAATATGTCGATTTCGAACGAAATACCTAGGTACGTGCGGCTGCACAGAACATTTCCATGTATGTGACCTCGGGATTCGCGTGGGGCGTTATTTCTTAGGAATAACTGGTGTTTCATCCAAAGTCCTTCTCGACGAAGCAACTTTCCATAATTTCATATAGCAAAATATGTTTCTCATCGCCAGGCAACTCGGAAAATAGACACACAGCAAGAGATCAGTACTGAACTTACTGCTCCACCAACCACACCAGATGATTCGGATTCAATACGGATCACTCTCTGAATCTCTTCATGCTCGAAAGAGAACAGCACTATAGAAATCAAAATCACCATTTTCATGAAATCACTCTGAGAACCCACTTTCTTTGAATAGGTAATCTATACCCCACAAGTTTTGTTCATTATTCATATACAGTAACCTAAAAATAAAAATAAAACGATCTTCTAAAATCTCTGGTATCCTGCCCTCTTTTTCCTATCCCTTCCTTCCTCCGTAACCACAAACCCAACCCAACCCAACCCAAAAGTAAAAGAAAATAAGATATCTAATAAAACTACAAAGTATCTTTGTTCAACACTCACCATACCACGAGACGCTCAATCAATAAGCCTTCCCAATCGAAAATCTAAAAGGTCCCTTTCCTTTCCCTTTGCCCTGCTTCGAACCCTTTCTGCTCGCACCACCATCGTAAACACTCGGACTCAGCGTCATAACACTCGTATCACTATTCGTATACGTATGCGTTGGTCTCGTCACCGCGGCTGGGTTTGATTTCGGTAACGGCGGCGGTCTTTCATCCAATGTGAAAATAATTTCTTCTCCTTCCTCTAAATCCCTCTCGGTCATTTCTCGCGACGAATTTCGCGTGCTGTCTTTTGAAAAGTCTTTCGATTCGTAAGAAGAAGATGCCTGAGATTGTCGATATGAAGGCATCATGCTTCTTAATCTCTCGCCGATTCCCATACTCATGATACTCCTCGCGCCACTTCCTCTCCTTTCTCCGGCTTTCTGTGGGAGGTCTCTAGGAGTGAATAGAACGCTAATACTCTTACTACTCCTGCTTAATCCACTCTCACTTGCTCTGAAAGATCGTTCTCTATCTCTTCGTTCTAGTTCCGCTTCGGCCATTTTCATCTGGTAATCCATTTCTGCGATTTCCTTTTCAATGTCGATGATATCGTGTGTGGAATAATTATCTTCATCGCCTCTTTCGTAGTTTCCTTCTATATAATCTCTATTGATGACTTCTTCTTCTGGGTTAGGGGTATATCGTGAAATGTATTTTTCGTTCGGGGGTGAGGTTGAAACTGAGGAGTGTTGAGTAGCGGGGTAGTTGTATGATGTCCCCGGATGTGGAGCTCTATAACTTCTTGGGCCCTTTTCCATTCCACCAGCACCAAAGTATCCATTTCCACTCCTGTTCTGTGCGTCTCTCATATCATTCTCGTTTTCCTTTTCCCGCTTTATCTTCCTCTTGCAAATAAATTGGTAAATTAAAACACTCACAACACTACTCGCAAAACTCGTTCCGAGAATCAATACGACCGCGACTGTCATCGGCAAAGTTGTCGCCTTCGAGAACTGTACTGCTGACGTTGCATCAGCCAATTGACTGGAAATAGCCCACGCACTCTCCGTCGCTGCAGCCCCTTTAGCTTGTGCCGCTGCTTGAGCACTATATGTTGCTAAAGCTGCCGCAGAAATAAGAGATGCCGATACTGCTGCGAGCTCTGAACTGGCGCTTGCTTGGGCGATTATCACTTCCGCACTCGCGCTTGCTAATGCTTCCGAGGCGGATGATTGAACTATGGCGATGGCACTAGAAGCGCTGGCATCAGCGGCGGAGATGCTAGCTTGTGCAATGGAGATACTGGCTGCAGCGGCTGTGCTAAGAAATATTAGTTGGTCGGATACGTTAGATGCGACATTTGAGGAGACAGCGCTGGAGACAACGCTGGAGGCCGAGAGGATGTAGCGATTGCATTCTGGAAGGATTGTGAGAATGCCTGCGATTTGAGCGAGTTTGAGGCCAGGTGGTGTTGTAACTTCTGGTTGAGTTGGAGAGGTAGGTGATGATGTGACGGTTTGAAGAGTTGTTGAAGCTGTAGATATTGGTGCGGGCTGTGGGGTTCGACGAAGAAGAGAAGCATTGCATAGTCCTGTTCCTGTCGCGAAGACTAAGAGGGAAAATTGAGTAAGGTGCATGACGCCCTCGAGTGGTCTGAATCTTCGATCAGTTTTGGTACTCCAACATCTTGACGTGAGTATCGAATAGGAATGAGTTCTTACCTTGGTATACTAAGATTCAACTACATATGTGACCAGCACCATTCCAATCCATCTAATCTAATCCACTCATTAATTCCTTTTTTCTGTCCCGCAGTTCTCGATTTCAATACTCCATTAACATGTACACCATACATCAAAATATCACAACCACATCAACCAAAGTGACAGAAATCGCGGGGGGAGGACAAAGCATACAATAGTTGAGGCCGCGTGCAACCTCCACACACCTACGAGTAATTCTTTCGACATGCATAACGTACACGGTTGGATTTTCCTACCCGCGATCATCTAAGGCTAGATGGCGCGTTTCATACCAACGGTATTCACAGAATTTGCCTTGTCAAATGGTCGCAAAAATGCGAAAATGCAATGGTGATGTGAGAACTTCGCATCTTGGTTACCACTAGTCTGTGCGCGAAGTGTTTGGGAATATCGTCCAATCGGGACTCTGGGTATAATCTGATGAAGAACTATTTCATATGATCATAATCCGATTGTGTCTTTTATCAGACCTGTTTTGTATGATTATCAAAGAAAACATCATTGAGAGCTTGTTGTGGATATTCGTAAGAAGACTTCACTAGAAGTAAAATTCCAATCGCTCAAATTGACAAAATCTAAGCAAACAAATATTCAACATCTTTACAAACAAACCCCAACCCAAGTTTTAGCCTATTACAAACCTTAATCCCCAACCTGTTCCCAATCCACATTTCTTTTGTCCTTATGCACAATAACTTCACAATGGATGTACGAAGTTTCGGGGTCAAGGTTCACAAAGGAAGTAGAAACACGCACGGATCTTACTAGTGCGACGTTGTCTCGTCACGAAGCGAATCACCATGTCCAAGCCCCTGGAACCAGACTAATCCACAAATTCAGTAATCATTCGATAGTTCTTTACTACTTGTGGAAAGAAAATTGAGTTTCTTTCTCGGATTGTTGTGCCGATACTCTTCTAGCTTTCTTGGGATGGAGAGACATGTGAACTTCATGGTGAAAAAGATTGGATAAATACTCTACCTGCTTGATGATTTTTTATCGCATGATTTGAAAAGCCTAGACAATCCCTTATTTCATTCTTTCGAAATGAATTTGAAGATTAGAGAAGGGTGGAAGCACGTTCTTTGATTGCCAAGTAGACCTTGAGATCCCATTGTCGCCGCAGTCTTTGTCCGGGGTGTTTAAAGTCACCTCATGTCAACACAGCCTCGAACGATGGTAGTAACGATATGCATTGTATCTACCCATATTCTAAGTTCTTGAATAAACCCACCGAAAAGAGACATCGTTCATGATAGTGATAATAATATGCATCGTCTCTCCCGCTACTCTGAAAGCTATTGAAACCCATCGAGAAAATTCCACCAGTTGTGGTAGTAATGATATTTATCATCTCTGCCACTGTAAAATAAAAATATCAACGAAAACCCCAGTGACAAAAGATCATGCAGCAGTTTTGATTTCGGAATAACATCGCACTTGTGGTAAATTGCAGACATGTGTAGAAACACACATGATAATAGTTCACTCCTCTCGAAGTCGTTTTAGTGGATTTGGCATGTTCAATCCTAATTGTTCTGTCGACTCCGTTTGTTTGGAAGGCTCAACAAGTTCTTGAGGTTGATTGGGTCTCTCCGAATCTTCTGTAACATTTAGTTCAAATGAATGCTTAACATCATCTGAAACTTTTGACTGAAATGGCTGCATTCCATCCGCTGCCTCGGATGGCTTGATTGGTGAATGTGACTGTTTCAAATCCTCTGGAATAGTCGGATTATATGTTGATTCTGATTCTTCTTGAAGATTGACTTCCTTTGATTCCTTCGACTCTTCCGAAACGTCTAGTTCTTTCGGTGCCGGTCCCGCATCCGATTTTTTGGAATATTCCGATTTTATAGGTTTTTTCGACTTCTTCGGTTCCTTAGGCTTCTTGAGGGCAGATTCACGTCTTCTACCATGTCCAGGCATACCATTTTCATTTTTCGTATGCCACCTACAATCTTCCTTGTGATGATCATTGCCTCGTTTCTTTATCATTTTGGAATCGGCAAAACAACACCAACAAAATTCGACAAGGCAATAATCACCTATTGGTTAATCAAATCTCTGTCAGCCTATGACATTGTAAGGTATAACAAGAATACAATGAAAATCATGCAACATACACTCACAAGTCAAATGATCGCAACCAGATTTCTTCTGGATTCTCATTCCACATTTTGGATTTGGACAAAGTTTGGTGTGCTCTACAATCCATGCTTCAGAGGCTGCTTCTTGTCGAACTCTGGCTTGATTGAAGAGGTCGAATTCTGCGCATGTGAGATCTTCGTGCCATGGTAGTTTGTGAATGAAGCATGTCTTGAAACCACATGTAGTGCATGTCATCATTGGATGATCTGGTGTATGTATTTGACCTGATTCGCATGTAGGACCAAGACAAAAGGTAAAGTTTGGGAGATGCTGAAGAGACATATTCAATAATCTTCTTCCTTTTCTGGTAGATACATTAATGGGTATAGCAAAGATGGATGTACAAGCGAATGACTTACCTCTCCAAAACCTCCGGTGATGCATAATTCTTTATTTCTGCATCGGAAACCTTCTCTAGACACTCAGGGCATGAAACCTGATTTGATGCCTTGGTCTGAACTTGATCATTAATGTGTTTAGTCAAGCATTGATTACAGACCGCTGGATGGTGTGCACACGTGCTAGTTATGCGAGTTTGTGGGAACTTTTCTGGCGTTAAGTTTTCCATGCAAATTCTACACTCATTGACTGCGGCGAAGATAATATCATCATCAGATTCATCGAGCTTCGCTTTCTTGGCTGCTGGTTTAATAATGCTTTTTGGAGTAATCGGCGGCTAGAATACCCGAAGATTAGCAATCTCACCAAGACCTTTGAAGCATTGGTCTGATATAAAACATCGGATCAAATGAGAACAAGTACCTTCATAGCATCACCTAATAAAGCTGCTAGAGCTCTATAAGTACCTTCACCAGCGAACCAGTTAACAAGTGCTTCCTTTTCTCTCTCGCCGATAGATTTCTCGAGTTCGACAAGCTTGTGAAGCGTGTCTTCTTTTCTCTCGTTTCCATTTACTTGAACATTATACCGACGAAGCAGGCGTCTCATGAAACTTGTCCGATGTTTAGAAGGGGGGCAGCCAAAGATTAAACCAGGAAGGTCTGGGTGTTTGCGATCTGGTGCAGTAGTCATTGCTTCGGATTTGCAGGAACAACAGCGGGAGAAACTTCTGAGTGATGCAAGTAAAGCTTCAAAGTCGGGAAAATGAAGAGTAACGATGTGCGTGTAAGTCAAAGCATTTATAGTGTGGTCGTATTCAAGCAAAGTACAAAGTGTTGAAGAAGAAGAAGAGGAGGAGGAGTGCTGATTTTAGTGGGGACGAAATGGAAAAGTATCTGAATGAGTAGATGCAGATGAATTAGTGAATTGATAGAGGGGTCATGCGCTTCCTCCTATCTTCCCCGCACCAGCGGTATGGACCTCGAGTTGAAGATATATGAATAATTTGTACTGTATAACTTCTGACAATTCTTGGAAAAGATCAGTCTCGGAGGGAGTGATTGGAACATAGATGCCTTCTAGGAAAACAAGTCGCCATTTCCGAGTACAGATAAGCATCAATATCTTCCAAGTCCAATACCTCAGTCTAGGAGCCTGAACTGCATCCACAAACTTACCATCCATATAAACCCCAAGGTGTCAAAGTTCACATCAGAGATATTATATGAGACCTGCGGGAATATCCTCAATGATAGGGTATCACAAGCCTTCCAACAACCATGGATGATCATCGATGAGCAAATACAATATGTGCGCGACCTTAACTACAGGTCTCTTGAAGAATAAAACGAGAACAACGTCTCGTATTCTGAGTGACAATGACTATTGATCTACATACTGGCAACCAACCCAACGATTCGCATCTCATCAATCAAACTTTTGATTGAATGAGATACTCATCACTTGACGGCAAAAAACGACACGAATGGTCACCAACAACAAGAATTTTTATATCGAATATCTCCGAGAAATAGTAGCAAAGTTTATCTGACGAATACAATGAATCGTATCCAAGATGTCGTTTACCCTTTGAATAAAATAGGAAAATGACAGCAAAAACCACGATGGCGATATCGATCAGAACACATTCGATAATAGCCTGATATCGACGAGGGATGAACCAGAGAAACTTGACCATTTCGATACCTCTCATCTCTGCGACCATTTAGGGTTGTGTCCTTGCAACAATCCGTCGTTTGATTCTGTAAATATTGTTTGGTCGCTGAAGACGACATTAGAATAGTTTGATGATCACATGATACTGTTATGTAAGCTTGACGACCGAAACTCCTACACATTCTGATATTAGCGACACCCAGAGAGTTTGAAATCTCGAAAAGGGGGGCGAAGTATTATCTACCTTGACCTTGGCAGTCAGGAGGAAGAAACAAACACTTCTCCCCTCGCAATCCCTTTTCTCTCAAATATGTGGGGGAGACGCTCAACAGCGGCTCAAGTGAGTGTCGTCATAGAGCAGCGTGGGGTCCAGTTCTACAAGTCAAAGCAAAGCTGGGATAACATCGAAGTAGTACTTCACATCCAATCAACCACAAAAGCTATCTACAGCATCACAATTCTCCTGCTCCTGCTCCTTCTCCTTCTCCTGTGTTCTCCACTCCTCTCAAGGACCATAAAATAAGCCCCTTTCTTTCGCAAATAAAATGGACGGCCTCAACCCGGCCATATCCTCCATGTCCCTCGGCCGCGCCTGGATCCATTCTATGCCTAGCAAACTCTCCGCCGCCTCCAATCACAACATCCTCGGTCTCGAGATATTCTATGAAGATCTCGAATATCTCGCACGCACCGAATCAAACACCGAGACCCCCTCTCCAGAAGCTCTCCTCCATGCTGCATCCACTATAAAAGCGCTATGCGACGAACGAAACATTACCATTATCGGACTGCAACCATTTTCCTTCTACGAGGGCTTGAAGGATAGACACGAGCATGCAGAGAAGATCGAGAAAATGAAACTCTGGTTTGAAATTGTCAAGATCCTGGGAACGGATCTCATACAAATTCCCGCGAACTTTCTCCCCCGAGAGAAATTAACTGATGATATGGATATCATCATCTCGGATCTACGAGAAGTAGCCGATATGGGTGCAAAAGAGGAACCAGCTGTTCGATTCGCCTACGAGAATTTATGCTGGAGTACCTTTTTCGACACGTGGGAAGCGGGATGGGATATCGTGACGAGAGTTGATCGAGAAAATTTCGGGTTTGTTTTAGATACGTTTAATATTGCTGGGAGGGTATATGGCGATCCGGTTTCTATTGATGGAAAAACTGAAAATGCAGAGAAAGCGTTGAATGCAAGTTTGGAGAGATTAGCAAAGACGATTGACGTGAAGAAACTTTTCTACATCCAAGTTGTTGATGCGGAGAAAATGCAAGAGCCATTAGTGAAGGGGCATGCATTTTGGGACGATGAACAACCTACGCGAATGAGTTGGAGTAGAAATGCGAGGTTGTTTGCGGGGGAGAGTGAAAGGGGAGCGTATCTGCCAATTGAAAAGGTTACGAGGATTATTGTCGAATGTCTGGGTTATCAAGGATGGGTTAGTATGGAATTATTCAACAGGTCGATGGCTGAAGAAGGAGAGAATGTCCCAGATGAACATGCTAAGAGAGCGGAGGATTCTTGGAAGGTAATCAAGGGTTGGATCAAGTGGCCGAAACTTAATGACTGAATGGCAAGCTCTGGGCAGGATATAATCGTCTTTTGAGATGGTGAGTGCATTATATTTAGTGGATTTTCACAAGACCTAAAACAACTCGTACAGCTAGGCTATCGAACATAGGCCCAAATACACAGATAATTATATACATAATACGAAACAGTCAACAAGCGCTGCATAGGAACTTGGTCCATCTAATCTAATAGTATAACGAAACACTTCCTTCATTACCCCAGAAAATTGTGAAGCTCATCAAGGTAATCACTAACAGCTTATCGAAACGTAAATCTGCCCCTGGCCCAATGATAGAATTCCCAAAATCCAGACACCACGACTCCATATCTCAGTCAAACACTTCACTCCTATTGGCACCTCTTCCCAATTTATCCCACGCCACCCCATCCCCTATCCCGTCATAAGAAGAAGGAAATCACCATCTTCACCTCTTCTAGCACATACTAGAACTTCACTATCGCAAGCCACATCTCCCATATTGCCAAGCTAAGCATCATTCCGCTTTCCATGCGTTATAAAACTCGTTGAATCCAGTGGATTTTGGCATATTTCTTTTCACCTCGCAATATAACATGAAATACACATATTCCCTCCAAATTATTTTATACAAAATCATACTAAACAGAGTTACTCTGCTGCTCGCTTACGGGCTATTGTGCATCCACGTCTAACGATCAATGAGTTGCCACTACCAATAATAAGCTATAGCTTTCCCCGCTTATGGGAATCGAACATCTTATATATCCAACAGAATCCCATCTTCAGCTTGTAGTTACACGACTAGTATTCCCCGCATCGTGACGGACGATTGATAGACGTGACGTGATGGAAGTAATAGATCACTCGGTAAGAAGACAAGAAATGAGGAGATTATGGAATGACGCTTGATATTATCAATGTTTTATTCCCGCTCTTCTGGTGATGAGAGATGTGGCAGATTCTGGAGATAGAAACTAAGTTGTAGGGGGATACCAAGTAAATGGACTGATTCTTCTTGATATCGGATATTGACGGGTAGAGAACTCTACTAAGAACTATGGCGGCAAACCCTCGATCATGCATACAACATAAAACGTTTAAAGCACAATTAAATACATTCGAAATGTTTGATCCCGTTATATCAATGTATTTTAGCATGATATGTTTGCCAACTCTGATAGTGATGGGTCCACTTAGCCTATAAAATCACTCACGCACATGAAAATGGAAGTCTTAGAAAATGCACTTTGAATGAGCTACTTGCTGTATAAGAAGATGCCAGAGACTGCGTTAGAGCTGCTCAAACTATCGTATAGCATGTGCATTATACATATGCAATCTTAAGAACACACTTGCAAACAACTTATGTATCATTTAGAACGATAATGTTTTTGAAGGCAGGTTTGCATCATCTTAGTGATTCATTGCGATACAAATCATCTGATGATATTGTCACAGGAGGTATCATTGGCTATGTAGTAATATCTACATCCTCCTTATGAGTACTCGGAACATTGAAGTTGCTGATTGTAAGTTTCATATTTGCCATCTATCGGAGCTGATATGTGATAATGGCTTGTATCCAATCCAGATATTCTGTCGGTGGATTTCCCCAAACACAAAGGTATTCCGAGCCCAACTTCAAAGCTCATCTTCCGGTGCTTAAGAATGCGAGGTGGTCGGTTCATACAGGGTGGCGAGTCGGCCAGGTAAGTTTCAGGTTGTCCTTTTTGTGGTGGTTGACGCGAGAGTCTTTTCGCAATCTTTCACATTAGTGATACAGACTGCTTTTCTCGAAATTCTGCCGCCAAATCTTTTTTCCTTCTTTTCTCGATGACAACCCGCAATTCCTATGCCGCCGCGCCCTTAACACAGCTTTCCCGGCTTGACTATAAACCTCTTCCTCTTCTGTTACACATTATATTCGCCATTGCCACCCTCCCTCTCCTCGAGCCCATGGAGGTATCGATGCATGTAATCAAAGCCTAGCCCCATCGCAAAGGTCTTTGCAACCGCATATGTAGCCTGCCTCTTCTCCTGAATATCTCAAATCCTAAGCATGCGCCAATCTCACCACCAAGTCCTCTTCCTCTCTCTTCCCTTCTTCCCCTCTTCAATCTCCGTCTCCACCCCGACTACCCTCAAATTGTCCTCCATATCCACCCTTGTCGTCTTCCTCTGCCCCTCCATCGTCAAACCAACATTTTCTCCCCTCTTCCTCTCCATTCCTCTAGTACTTTCTTCAACCGTCGCTCCATTCCTCCTCATTTGTGATTCTTCAATCTTCTTTTGCAGCCCCATTCTTTTACCCACTAGTACTCCCCGCTGTTCTTCGAGATGGGCAATTCGTTCAGAGATCGGGGCTTCACGGACTTTGCGAATTTGCTTCAAGGAAGGTGAAAGGTTAGCCTTTGTTTTTGAGAATGCAGTGGGAGTTAAAATAGTAGATCTCGGTGGAAGGAAGTACCTGTTTTTGTTCTCCCTGCGTTTTCAACCCGGCACCATATATTGTGCCCACGACTGTAACTGATGCAATTGCACCCGTCCATACTATTCTTTTCAATTTGGTTACTTGTTGCGATGTTGACATTTTGACGCTCCTTGGTACTCAGCAATTAAGTATGTCGTCGCAAAGTTTCTCGTTTGGTGATTGATACTGAAGCTCTAGAAAAATAAAATTCGGGTTCAAACTTCACCGAAGATCTTGGACTTTTCCGATTGTCCGATAAGTATCGTAGTAAGTAAGTAGATGGTGGATGTCTCAAGAAATAGAACATCAAGTCCAAACTCCCTTCCAAATTTCATCAATTGATTGTTCTCTCTCTACTTTCTTTTCTTTCTTACTTCTCTCTCCAGTATTAGTAAGTTTAATATTTTCCTTCTTCTGTTTCTCTTTCCTTTCCATCTCTTTCACATTCCCATTCCCACTCCCACTTCCTCTCTCCTTCCATCTAAATGCCATCTCCATCTCCATTTCCTCACCAATGAACTCCACTCCTCCGAGTCGCGTTCGGTGTACGGAGCTCACGGAGCTCAAATCGACGTCATTGGTGTATCGACGTGTAAGTGAGGGGCAGAAATCCCATAGTTTTGGTTTGGGATTGTGTAATAAGCTGCTTGCATATTGATCTGATTTTGTCATTTTTGATTTGGATTGATGTGAATGAAGGTTGTTTTCTTGGAAAATACTTGGCCTTTTGAGATAATTATCGTTGGATTCTTAGAGTCGAAAGAGTAAGTGAGGCACAGATTACTAGGCAGGTAGGTAGATTCAATTATGTTGGTTTCCTGCACTGCCGCTATTTGTATTTGCGCATCGAGGGGGAGAAGAGGAGAGAAGAGAAGAGATTTGATTTTGGGACTCGGAAGAAAAGGAAATGATGTTGGAATTTATAAAATTCGAATATATACTAATTGAGTCATAGACTTTACTTTACTTTATATAAACACGCCGTTCATTTTTGGATGATTTATTCTACAACTTAAATCAACGATCTACGCCAAAACAAGCATCCCCTCTACCCCTCAATTGAAAGTTAAAAGACCAACAAACATCATATCACATCACATCCTCCTACATAATGACCACTCCTCGAGTCTTCGTGATCCGTCATGGTGAAACCGAATGGTCTCTCAATGGTCGACATACAGGCATCACAGAACTTCCTTTGACTGCCAATGGAGAAAAGAGAATTCGTGCAACGGGAAGAGCATTAATTGGTGATGATCGATTGATTGTTCCTAGAAATTTGGCTCATATGTATGTTTCTATCCTCTCCTAGTCTGCCTCCACGGCAGTGGTCCCCGAAGGGCCAGCGGAGCGTCTTTCATTAATTATTGTATTGATGTTAATGGGGGCAAGCCCCCAAACCCCCATTTGCTCGCTGCGCTCGAATATTTAGTATCTCGTTAGGTAGATATTCACAGTTCTAACAACTATCCAGCTATGTCTCCCCACGGAAACGTGCCCAAAGAACCCTCGAACTCCTCGAAGTGGGATGTGCCGAGAAACTTCCATGGGAAGAACGAAGAAAACATGCTGAATCTGGTGAATATTCATTTTCTTACCTCGATCTCTCTTTCCAAATATCTATTTCATCTCCTCTCCCGATTGCCTGACAATTCTACTTCCAAACTTCTAATATGTACATCGACACTTGCTAATCCCCAAATCTCAGGAATCCGCACATCAGCAAAAGTAGAAATCACCGAAAACATTCGGGAATGGGATTACGGTTCTTACGAAGGAATCACCTCTGCACAAATCCGCTCTGATCGCAAAGCCGCCGGACTTCCCGAGTGGGATATTTGGCGCGATGGTTGTCCGGATGGCGAATCCCCCGAACAAGTCACTGAACGTATCGATGCCCTTATCTCAGATATCCGATCCAAATACCACGGCCCCGTAATTGGGAAAGATAAAAAGGAAGCGGGACCGGGAGATGTGTTGATTGTAGCGCATGGACATATATTAAGAGCATTTGCGATGAGATGGGTTGGAAAGACGTTACAGGATGGACCGACTTTTTTGCTCGAGGCGGGAGGAGTAGGAACGTTGAGTTATGAACATAAGAGTTTAGAGGAACCGGCTATTTTGTTGGGTGGTGCGTTTATGGTGGATGTAGTTGAGAATTCGGTAGAGGATGAGAAGGAAAAGGAGGGGAAATAAAGGAGTGATTTTATGAGGAGGAGTGATTTTATGAGGCGGAGATGGATAATTATTGATTATTGATTTTTGATTTTTAAAGAGGTAATTAGAGAGATTTTAGAGCTGCTTAGACAAATTCAATGATTAAAAAACGTTCCATTTATTCTTCTTCTCAATCCTCGTCATATAAGAATTTTTACTCATAGTACACTCATGATATTCTAATCCCCCAGACACAACCGAGAAGATGATATATAAAGGCAATAAAAAGATGAGGACATGAAGAAAATTGTCTGTATGTTGTTATATGTATAACACGCACATATCGACTTCCGAGCAGTACATTCAAAAGCAAACCAAAAGGGAGGAAGGCAACTCAAGAGTAGAAAGGGGGAGAGGGAGAGGGAGAAGATAAGCGAGGAATATACTGTATGTGTTGTATTGTGATGCGAGGTGATAATTGTAAAAGGTCTTAGTTATAACATTACTTGATATAAACCCAAGTAAGTACCTAGGTAAATCAATAATCATGACTTTACTGAGTACTCGTAACTATAATCTAGTCTATCTACCTACCTACCTACCTACCCTACCCTACCCTACCCTACCCATCTGCCCCAATCGATTTCATCACTCGATTATCCACCAACTATCCAAGTACCCAAGTACCCAAGTCCACATACCAAGAAACATACATACTTCCATCTCTAGATATGTTCAAGGTGTAGATAGATCGATCGATCAATAAACAGATAAATAAATCAAGGAATAGAAAGCAGATAAAAACAGAAACAGAGAGAGAGATATCATCTACTAGGCTAGGTACTCCTACTCCTACTACACAACTCAACTCAACACAACTCAACTTCCTCCTTCACATCATACCAAATTCACAGACAGACATATCTCTCTTACTCCCACCCGTACCCGTACCCGACGATTCCGGGACGATTATTTAGGTAGATGGGTGCTGGTGAATATCTAGATGGATGATGTCTATGTACGTAGGTGTATATACATAGAAACCTACCTACCTCGATTACCTACCTACCTAAATAAAACCCTACATATATAAAATCGAATCGAATCGAATCGAATCGAATACTTTGTACATAGAGAGATCTCCACATCTTATAATCAGATGAGATTTGATCTACAATTGTACATACTCGAGTAGATGAATGAGTGAATGAATGCATGTACTTCTACTTCTACTCTCAGTTCCAATTCCAGTTCTAGTATCTATGTGCTAGTTGTCGTTCGTGCTAGGATTAATTTTACTTATTTTTCCATTTTCATCTTCATCTCCCCAACATCCCATCATCCCATCAAAAAACACATATACAATCAATCCACACATCATACCACACAAAAGCATTAAAAATATATCATATGGTTGAAATTCAATTCATCGCCACAGCCACTGGTAGGCTTGGGTATACTTATTTACATACGTACATGGATACATAAACACCCTTTTCTCCATCCCATTCTATTCTTGCTGATGACCTTTTTTCTTTTTAATCATTAATCATCGCGTCTCTTCTCTTCCCTTTCCCTCCCTTTTCTTGACTTCCCCTTTCATCATATACCACGTGCACAATCATTAACGCGCGTAAACAATGCGAACCATTCAACCAAACCATACCGAATCATCCAAGCCAAGTTTAAAACATCCAGTAATTCCATGCATCCATCCTTTATATGCAAGTCGCAGGATATGAAAAAACACCGCTTCCATACTCGACTGTCCAAATCACCTGGACTACCTATGCATGCGCAAACCCGCAAACCCGCTCAATAATACAAATCCCTAATAACCTCCACAATAACTCCATGATCCTCCCACTGTTTCAATCCACTAACAACAACACAAGCTACCACTCCCTCCACACCTGTAACCCTGATGGGTACTCCACCCCCATGAATCGCATATTCTCCCGCTTCGTTCCCCAACCCATATTTGCGCGCAAAAGCACTCTCATCCCCTTCAAATTTACACCACATATACCATGTTGAAACACCCCATCTCAAAACCGTCTTTCTCTTTCGCGAAACCCATGAATCATTATCGGGCATGGTTCCAGAATGGGTACAGCAGTGGAAAAGAACTTGATTGGCATTTGAAAGGGAGATGGAAATAACGACTGGAGTTGGATGCGGAAGGAGACGCTCGCGGAGAGCAGATCCGAGAACCCAGGCATCGGAGGTGGTGAAATGTTCGAAGATTAGAGATGAGTCTATGCGGGCTATGGATTCGAGCTGTGAGAAAGACGATGTCAGTATGGTTTAGTGGAGTGAATTAATGGTGTTGAGATGTGAATTGAAAGTTTTGGTCTGATGTTTATCGGTTGAGATGTGATATACCACTTTGGAATAGAATGGGTTACTGCCTGCCATAATGAAACTTTATGAATGACGCTCCGCTGGCTCTCCGAGGGCCACTGCCGTGGAGGCCGACTAATTTCGCAGAGGAAATAATCGAGCGCAGCGAGCAAAAGGGGGTTTGGGGGCTTGCCCCCATAAAGAGCAGCAAGTAGAATAGAAGCTTCCATGCATTCTCTCCCATTCGACTTCCCCTTCCGCCATCTCATCTTCGGAAACAGAAATTAAAACAAGAAGATACTTACATCTTTTGGCGGATGCGCAATGGGTCTAGGTACCATCTCCGGTGTCCCCCTCTCACTACCAATACTGCTAGCCATTCTGATTCCCAATGCGCTACTTGAAAAATCAATTGGATCCGCACGATCTTTATCTCTCAACCCTTCTCGTATTTCTCTGAATTTATCCTCCAGATTTCGTTGTTCACTTCTTCTTATCAGGTTTTGGGGTCTGGAAGGTGTTGATGAATTTGTAAAAGCGGTATTGAGAGTCGAAGGTGTAGAAGGAGTTCTTGAAAAAGAATAACTTGGAATTTTCGAATTGCTTGCGCGTTCACGAACACCGATTTTATTAAACTTTGGGGTGCGAGGTGATGATGTAGGTGTCGGAGACAAGTTTTCTCGTATTGTTTCGGGGATTGCGAGAGGTGGGGTTTTTGTTTGGGGGGGTTGCGGTAATGCGAGCGGAGTTGCTGAATTGGAATTGGAATGATTTAATGGATCGGCCGTCTCTGAATTGGGAGTACTTCCGCTACGTGTGGTTTCTTCTAAATATTCTAGAATAACGCTCAATTGATCTTCACGCGCCCATTGAAAATCGGCGGATGGACGTTTGGGATTATTATTATTGAGTGGGAGGGAAAAGTTGGGTGAACTGGAAGCGGGTGGTTGCGATTTCTTTAATTTGAGGTTTCGACCGGGTGGTACTGAGATTGAAGAAGGTGAATTGTCGTCAATATCGAATTTATCTTTATCTTGAAGACTCGACTTTGATTTTGATTTCGAACTCAAATTTGGGAGACTTTGAGTTGTACCGGAGGTATCGCGACGACGGAGAAGAAGAGGTCGTGCATTTGCTACTAATTGTTTGCGGAATTTAGAGGAAGTCGTGGAGACAGCGTCGGAAGTATCTTGTTGGGCGGCGTCTTTCTTTAGATTGGAGTGAGAATGTGAGGGACGATGAAGACCGCAAAATGTACTGCTGGGTGTAGGAGACATTCCAGCTGATAACGTGAGTGAGAGGGCGACATTAACCATTATTTCATTTTATTGAGAAAAGAAGAGAAGAGAATAAGATGATGAAAGAATAATAAAATAGAAGAACAAAAGATTTGAATAGTTTGGATTTAGATGATGTAGAGTAAATTTAGGAAGAGAGTAGATGTAGATGTAGATGTATGTATGAGAGAGAGAGGAAGAGAGAATGGAAGAAATCAACAAGTACTTTTGTATATAGAGAGAGGATCAGACCGACAGAAGAATATTGTATATATGGGAGATCTTGTAGATATTGTAGATATTGTAGATATTGTAGATATTGTAGATATTGTAGCTATTGTAGCTATTGCTGTCTGGCCTGTCTGTTCTGTCTGCAGATATGTACCAAATCTCTCCTCGAGTGCCTCGATCTTAGATAGACTTCCAAAAGCAATGCAATGCAATGGAAATTTCTCCCCTATGTTAGATTGACACAATATCTAGACGTTTACCTCATTTGATTGAGAAGAGAGGGGTCCGGATATTCCGCATACGAAGGGTAGACTCGAGCGAGACCAAGACTAGGACTCGATGAAATAATAGTTCAGATGAAGTTCATGCAAAGAATTCGGAAAAAGGAAAAAGAGATGAAAAGTTAGGGATCGAGGGTTTGGGGAAGTCTGGGAAATCTTTCCTTCTCGATTTTCATTTAGAGGAACAGAAGAACGAACATGATATATTTGATATGATATACTTGAAGATTGTATATAATCTACTTCAAATGATGTATATACCTATGTAAATTGAACAAGATGTGAGGCTCACGAGATATAAAAAGAATTTGGAGAGTTTACCAACATCAATAGGATCGTTGCTATATTGGTGGATACATATAACCCTTTTGTAGATCTTGAAGACTTGAAGACTTGAAGACTTGAATAGAATGAATGACTGGTGGTCAATATCTTTGACAGGTCGCCTTGCATATTCGGAATGATATGACTTGTATATTAACTGAACATGTATATCCTTGCTAAGATCCAAGTCGAATGAATTTCTAGAATTTCTAGGAACTTTATCGTTCATTGTCTTTGGCCTGAGTACTGAGGAGGAAACGAGAAGAATCTGGAGTATCGTAGCCGTAGGTATGTATTAGCAGTGGATGCACGAACTGATGGCTTCCGATCTATACTCGTCGTCGTGATCATTTTCATATATCCAGAGTAGAATCAGTAGATATGGGTTTATTGATGGGGGCAAGCCCCCAAACCCCCATAGCTCGCTGCGCTCGAAATTCCAAAGATATAAAGAAGTACCGGTATTAGATATTGTCATTTCAAATAGTCTGCCTCCACGGCAGTGGTCCCCGAAGGGCCAGCGGAGCGTCTTTCAATTGTCTAGATACAATCCCGTATGGTATCTAATAGTTTGATAGAGATGATAGTGATAGTAAATCAACAGGAACACAGGAACACAGGAACAAACAAGCAAACAAATCATTGATATAACATTACCCAGTATATGATATATGATGTGTATATACATATATATATGTAGGTGTATATATATATGTCAGTCATCTAAATGACTTCCGAATATTATTCGTTGGTCTTTGACTGGTGACTGGTGACTGGTGACTGGTGATTGTAGACGATGAGCCCATTCATGGTCTAGTTTCATCTCATGCACTCATCTGCAGCCAAACCACCCCGCCTAAAAAAAGTATCAAACCTCCTTCGAAGAGAGGCGACAAAAATGGGAGAATCTTTATTTTCTTTCACTTCTCTTGGGAATATCAGATGAGAATATAATCTTTCTCTCTCAACCCAAGTTATACACTGTATACCCAGTGAGATTACCTAGTAGGTTTTAATCACCATTCTAAAATACATCTACAACTTACTGATATGATAATATTCAAAGAGATATCTTTAGGTCGATCTGGGCGCAAAGATGGACCCCGCAATCAAATCCGAATTGGAAAAATATGGCGACGACATTCCATTTCGCGCAGTAACAAATCACACTCAATCAACATGGGCAAGAACATTTCATTCATCTCCTGAATTGTTCATTCAACCACAATCTATCGCCGAAGTCGAAAAGGTCGTCAACCTTGCGCGAAGATGTCGACGCAGGATTACAACTGTAGGATGTGGTCATTCTCCTTCAAATATTACTTGCACATCGAGCTGGCTCGTTAATTTGGATAATTTCAATAAAATTCTATCTGCGGATCGGGAGACAGGTGTGGTGGTTATGCAAAGTGGAATTCGATTATATTCCGTGGGCGAACAACTTGATGCTGTCGGTTTGGCAATGCCAAATTTGGGTAGTATTAACCATCAATCGATTGCTGGAGCAATTTCGACGGGGACTCATGGAAGTACTTTACGACATGGAATTTTGTCAAGTTCAATCTTGAAATTGAAGATTACTCTTTCGAATGGTAGAACGGAAACTTGTTCGCCGAATCAAAATGAGGAACTCTTTCGCGCTTCTCTCATTTCTTTGGGAGCAATCGGTATCATCACAGAAATTACTTTCCAAGCCGTACCAGCTTTCACTCTTTCATGGGAACAAACTGTGGATACAGATCTTCGAATGATGAATAACTGGGATAAAACACTTTGGACACAAACCGAATTTGTTCGAGTTTGGTGGTTTCCTTACACAAGAAGAGCGGTTGTTTGGGCTGCTGAAAAGACAGATTTGGCACCCATGCCCCCTCCAAAATCTTACTATGATGCTTGGTTAGGATATCACGTCTATCATAATCTTCTTGCTCTAGGACATTACGTTCCACGTATTCTTCCATGGGTAGAATGGTTTGTCTTTGGTATGCAATATGGATTTGCAAATGGTTCAAAGAGCTCTGCAATTCAGCCATCTCGTCAGGCACTTCTTATGAATTGTCTTTACTCGCAATTTGTCAACGAATGGGCAATTCCAATCTCCAAAGGTCCAGAAGCCCTAAAGAGATTAAGTTCGTGGCTTAATCATCTTACTCCAGAAGATCCAGATTACGTTGCACATGGCATTCCTTATTCAGCAGAAGGTTTGTACGTCCACGCACCTGTCGAAGTCCGCGTCACAGAAACAAGCAACAGTCTTACCCCTCGTCCACATCTCGATCCTACATGTACAGAAGAAGCAACACTTTACCTAAACGCAACTCTCTACCGTCCATATGATATGGATCCACCATGTCATGCAAGATATTACCAAGGATTCGAATTTCTCATGCGAGAATTAGGGGGCAGACCTCATTGGGCTAAGAATTTCGAAACCACAGGTGAAGACATCGAAGCTATGTATGGAGAGAATTTGGAGAACTGGAGAAGGATTAGAAATGATGCGGATCCAGAAGGTATGTTTGTAGGAGAATGGCACAGAAGATTCATTTTAGGAAATGGACCTAGACTCGCGCTCGAAGAGGTGGAAACTGGAAGGAAGAGGTTCAGAAAGGGGGGTGTCTTGGTTGAGGGTGTGGTTGGCGGGTTTAGAGATGAGGAGGATGAAGGAGAAGGAAGTGAGAGTGGAGAGAGTTTTGATATGTTGAGGGCTAGCGAGATGAAGTAGAATATCCAGGGAAAGGGAAGGGCTAGGTCTCTTTTTTTATTGTTTCTAGGTAATAGCATAACCTAGGCATCGCATTACATTGCATTGCATTTGCGGAATCGAAATCGGAATGAGAATCCATGATATCATATAAAGTGCTTCTAAGCGAGATGGCTAAATTATTTGACATGTACGTATGTATACAGTGAGTACCTAGGTAGGTATGCGAAAGATCTATCCGTCTATCATTTTTACTTCCGTACCCATTTCCCATTTCCACACTTTCCCATTCATCGCACGCTAATCTCTCCCCTCCTCCTCTCCCCTCATCCTAAAAACATCCCTCAACTCCACCCCCCATCCCCATCCCCATCCC
>PQXL01000344.1:0-43505 GCA_004916875.1 Botrytis galanthina
AATATAAATATAAATATAGATATAGATATGGATATAGAGTTAAGGGCTGGGATGGCGAGGACTGCGAGAGAGTTGGTGGGAGAGAGTGAAACGAGGAGGATTTGGAGGAGGATGGAATTCGGATTTCCGACTTCGGGTTTCCACTCTAGACGATATTACTCTTTCTCTCTCTCTCTTTCTCTTTCCCAATTTTGGTATATTAAAATTTTGGGTTCATCATTTAATATCACTTGCATGATATGACATGTACCATTAGAACGTCTTTAATTAGACGAATCAATAAATAGATGGCAACTCGCTGGGTATCATACACACATACGTCACATTTTCTCCTCCATCCTGTTCCCATGCTGTAGGTCCACAACCGAAATCAAAACCCATCTACAATCTCCCCTTAACCCACTCAGCCCAAACCCCCAAATCCTCACAAACCTCCAACATCCTACCCAAATCGTCTCTCGTCAATGTTCTTGCCTTCCTCTCTTCTCCCATTCCATCCATCACTTCATCCTCTCCCATCCCATTCAGAATATTCTCCTGTACAACCACCACCCCGCCATTCCCTTGAATTTCGAAAATCGCATTCGCACTCCTCTTCTTGAACTCAAATACTATTTCCAACCTGGGTACTGGGGTTAATGTTAAAGAAACATCTAGATGCGTTGATTCGTTTCTCTTCTCCTTTTTTGGCTCTTTTAGAACCGATTTTGGCGTCGGCGATGTAGTGAAACTCTTCATAAAGTCCTCAAATTCCTGTTTCTTCGTTGGAGGATTTATAGTATCCACTTCGGGAGATTTTGATGGTCCTTTCGATTTGAATTTTGAACTTTCATCCGCTTCAAAACTTTTCCTCAACAAAGTACTTAACAAAGCAAATTGTCTTAAGCATGGCAAATTTTCCACTAATTGTCTAGGATGACCAAACGATACTTCTTCTACCTTCCTTCCATAATCAATCTTCTCAATATACAACGTATTAATATGTTGCTCTACCTTTTTCCTTCCCTCTCTATCCCAAACCGAGACATTTTTCTCTGTGGTGATAGTTCTGGCTTGTGTCTCGTTAGTCTTTAAAGCTTCCTCCGCACTCAATGGAAACATAAGTCCATCGAACGTTGTGATTTCTGAAAAATCAAAGGGCGTTTGCGTCGATTGATATATCTGCATCGCGATAGCATATGGTACTATAATCGGCGGATCGAATTTCGCAACAAACATTGCCTCTGGGAATTTTTGCGTCTCGTCGTTCAGATCATTTGTCTTGATATCGGAATTTGTCGGTAAAAGAGTATTGTCAGGTTCCAGCCAATTCAAGATCGGCCCCCCTTGCAATTGGGCTGCTCGAAATATATCATCGACTGCCGGATTAGCTTGCTGAACATCATCTGATATCCATTTATCAGATACGCGCAAAGGAGTATATACACCCACCACCAATGAAGGTAATGGCGCAACCTCGACCAATAACGACCATGTCTTTCTATTCTGTTTCTTCCCCTTCGTTGGAATCCGTCGTTTTTCCTGCCAATAATCGAGACTTAACCCTAGTCTCTCTCTTGAATGCATAATTGGTATGCCACTCCTGTTACACATCGCAGCCCTCAGGATATCCTCATCCTCCATTCCCAACATATCATTCTCCTTCAATCTTGCCAACTCCCAAGTATGTAACTTATGCAAACTGCAAAAGATTCCCGCAACCGCCTCATGACAATTGAGTCCAGGTATAACACTCAATTTATCCAACATTGTTAATCTCTCCAAGTTTGCCGCAAATCGATCCAGCATTTTGGTCAACGGACTCTCTCCAGCTTCAAATTGTAAATCCCTTAACAATATATCTGAAGCTGTCTTCTCGTGCTTGGTTACTGATTCCGGCGCATCAGGAAATGAGAGTGAAACTTTCTGGACAACATTATTCGCAAAATCGATGTCGAGCGCAAGAGCATTCCCTGCTATAATAAGTGTGCGTCCATTACTGGCACTTCCCATCATATCTTCCCACAAACATTCTAATCCAACTCTGCGTGCTAATCGTTCGAGCCCTGCCTCACTAAGCCGTCCTTTATTAGGCTGCACAAATTGCATTAGCATTGCACAATCAAACCAACCATAAATAACATTTCCTTCTACTTCTACCACTTCAATCCGACTGAACTCACTTTCAAAATCTCCACACAACCCATCAACCTCCTCCTCTTCTCCTCTTCGTCCTTTCCCGGCCCACCACCCAACACCCCGATTCCTTGTAAATCAATGCCCAAATCTCCTACAACATCGGCACCCATCCCCAGCGCCAACGCTGCAGACGGACTATCAAATCCCACTATCCCCATATTATATGCTTGATTCGACATTGACGTTCCTGCGGGACTAGATTTTTTGATTTGAGAGGGAGATGGCACAACAGAACGCGGTCCATGGGGAGAAAAGGCTAGATGGGATGTAGAAAATGGGGTTGAGACGGGAGGTGTCGCTGCTACACCGGGGTACTTTCCTGGCGTTGGAGTCGCCATTTTGATGGCGGTTTATAAATAATGTACGATGACTTGTCGTGCAAAGAATTATATTCTTGTTGAAACGGAAGGTAGAAGGGTTGAAGAACAAAGTACTTGTAGCTTCAGAGCTGTGAGATTTCATACGGTCGCGGTTATACTAATTGATTCAACACTTATGATCGCATATAAGATTCAAGCTGGTATATGCGATTTCGTAACTTGAATAGCTTAGATAAATGTAGAGGCCGCTCAATGAACCCATTACGTTTTGAATGAACAAAAGATATTGAGCTCATGATGATATTGAGCCTGGTGCGGATATAGCGGCCGCAATGACCGCTTCCATCGCGGTTATTGGCAACAAATTATTAAACTATGTAATCGAGGTTATTTTCGACAGTTTGTCCTCGTTCATATATTTAATATCTTGACAATTATGAGAGCAAACAAGTATTGGTGAGTCTTTCTGGAGCATCAAGTAAAGATAACGAGCTTCATGTCACGCAACACATATTACTAACAAACATACAAGCATTGAATCGCAAGTCGTAAAAAGGCTAAAATTCAAGACTACTACAACTATTAATCATACACAAGGGCTTTCTGCTTCTCTGCTCTGATCTGCGTGAGTATCGCCGCTATCTCAAAATAACTCTATCATCAGAAATAGTAATACACTATTATAATCAATACTTTCGCTTTTTTTGATCCATTATCCATTCCGTTATCAATTGTTCGTTATCGATCACTCAGCAAACTTCGAAGTTTCAGCTCCACCAGGACCGGCTCCCTTTGATGTACGAGGTTTAACAGTTGAAGAATTTGCAAAAGCCTTCTTTTCCTTTTCTTGCAACAAAAGGCGTTCAAGCTCCTCTTGAATCTCTGCAGCATTCTTCACGGCGGCTGGAGGAGGTGAAGGTGGATTTGGACATACTGTACCGGTCAATGGATATTTATTGTAGAATCGAGTAAGAAGTGGCCCTGCTAGACGAGGGTCCATTGCTTTAGCTACTCTTCCTTCATCGTCTTCATTTGGAGGTGGATCCATGGTCGTCTTGACTGGAACCTTACGACCGACATGTGCCTTAAATGGAATGGGAAGACCTGGCGGTGGTATGAATTTCCTTTGCTCAGTCTTGATCCAAATAGGTTCTGTTGACATTAGGGGCTTCGGGTAAAACATTGGTAACATTTCATTTGAGGTTGGCGTCATGTCTTCTTGTAATGAAAGACCTCGCCGCTCATGGTGGGCGCGGGTAATATGAGCTCTCGCAGAACTAAAGTTTTTGAAACATGCCGCCTTGGGGTTAAGACTGTTATTAGAGCTAGATTCCTTTTCTTTTCTTGGGCTGTATTCAGCAAGGTAGGTAGTCTTTAGATCCTCGATAGGCTTGGCATCATCTCCATCATCAAGCCTTTTCAGAACCTTCAATAGCTTGAGAAGAACCCTACGATCTCCTTTTTCCCATGTAGCCAGAGATTTGATGCAGTCCTCAAGTAAATCTGCTTTTCTATTTCCATTTGGGCTTGTAATGCAATCCTCGTTTGACACCTCTTGCACTGTAGCATAAGCTTGCTTCTTAGGACTGTCAACGTAGTTGTCGATAATCTCAACCGGCTCAATAGGAGTTTCGCCCTCGGTGGTTTCTGTCAAAGGTGCCGATACCCTGGGTGTTTCCTCACTTTTGTTGACTTTGTCTTTTCCATCTCTAATGAGAGACTGTGTCATTTCTGGTTCAGAAGCACCACCCGAGCGATTTTTGACAGGGTGTCTGAGAGGTTTGGGCGTTGTCTCTTCATGATTGCTGAGAGACTGAATGGGGTATCTCTTGGCAGATTTAGGGCTTTCGTCAGAAGACTCCACAAAATAGCCAACGATTCTTTTGGTAGGAGTGTAGTCATCTTTGGTCAAGAATTTTGATCCCGCTTCGACCTTGTATGATTGTGGATTATCCCTTCTCTTGGGTTCCTTGATCATAGAATCAACACCTCTGTAGGTCTGAATCTGTGGAGAACTTGACCGTGGCACAGCTATTTTGTAGGTTGGAATTCCTGTATTTCTTTGAACTTTTGGAGGTGACGAGCTGATTAAAAAAGGTGGTTGTGAAAGCTCGCTACTCATTTTGACTTCTTCAAAGGGTTGCGGTTGACTGAAAGGATACTGTGGTCTGTGATGATGAAATGGTATCTGTTGCTTCAAGGCTCTTCCGCACGAGACAATCGAAGGATCAACTGCCATTGGCCTGTTGACATATTCCGGGTCTGGACAATCTCGGAGGAGACCAGAACGAGCAAGCTGCTGTCGAATACTAGCCTCAAGACTTCTGTCAATTTGGGGACAAATTGAGGTATCAGATGCCACACTGACGCCACGTGAGCTTAATCCAAATGCATCTCGAGGATAGTGAGAATGCTGAGTGTAGTGTGTTTGGCGTTCAAACTTTTCACATTGTGCACTTGGTCTAAGAGCTTGCTGCATCATAGTACGTAAAGCAACTCGTGGGGACACTCTTCCCGTGTGCTCATCCCGACGCTCCTCGAGAACGGGAGTACATCCAGCATACATTTCCTCACGTCCTTCAGGACCTCGGCCGGTGTGGGCATGCATGTTACGATGATGACTCCTTGCATCAACTGTCTGTGATGCCGCATGACTAGGAGCCATGTTAATGTTTAGCGGAACGTTATATGTCATTGGTAGTTGAGATTGAAAAGCAGCATATGAAAAAGAGTTAGGGACCATATTCTGATATTGAGCATGATAAGGCTGTGGAAGATAGGTTATTTGCAGTGGTAAGTTTGCGTTTGCTGCATTGTCGCCATTCGGGAATGGAGGCTCCTGTCTTTGTTGCCTTAAAACTAACCTTGGAGAATCGGCCGCTCTAGGTTGGGTGTTTCTAAGTACCAGCCGCGGCTTTCTTTGCTCATAATGAACCATTGTTCTTGTTATCTTTCTTCTTGATCAGAGTGGGCGCCTGGAGTGAGTATTCTTCTAGTAGCGAGTCTGTTGATTCCAAATCAACGCCGTTGTACTCCTTATGTAACAATGCCGTCCACAGTTTTGTCCAGGCGTATTGCAGAAGAGTCAATTTGGAATTCTGCTCTGGAAAAGGGCTTGTCTCGTCTTGAAAGAATTAGCCTCTTAATCTCGGAAACAAATTGGGAAAGCTAAGGTACTCACCAGTACTTTCTGGATTATCAATCTCAGATGTCTGTGAATAGTCGTAGGTGGGTCCTTCTACAGAAGAGTCACCGCCAAAAACCCAACGCTTTGTGTCGAGTTTGGTTTCTAATTCAAGCGTTAAATGTTCCAGTATCGCCGTCTGGTCTTTACGAAGTTGGAAAGTTTCTTGAGTTGGTGTCGAAGAATTCAAGTTTCGTGTGGAAGATAGAGGAGCTAAGGTAAAAGAGTCCGATCCAGAGACAGGTTTGAGATTAGAATGAGCAGCGATGTCCTTGAGGAATGCTTCTCTTGAATATTTCGGAAAATGCACAATGTCTGCCAACAGCTCTTCCTTGTGTAGAGTGAGAGGATGCGAAGCGTTGAAAACGTGGTATGCCAAGTCTGAAGGCTTAACACCGATCTTCATGGAAAAGCAAGCCTCAAGATATATGGAGGATTGGGATGAGAAAGAGTCTTTGTGACAAAGAGCAAGGGGTAGCTTATGTTTAATGTAGAGAAGCAAGAATTGTTTGAGTGTGTGACTGGTGGCTGTGGTAGGTTGAGAGAGCAAAATTTGTAGCGATGTTGCTGTGTGCTTGATTGTTGGATGAGAATTGAAAGATGATGACAAGAAGAGGGCTTTATTTGGCGTGAACATGCCAGTACAGCATGGAAGGAGTTGACATGGTTCATTTTAATGTTAAAATGGAAGGTGTGAAGTTGTCTGTGTCGTTCGCTGAACTTAGAAGGAAGGAACAAGAGAAAATACATGACCTACTATATACCTACAGACACCAGTATATTTGGAGGTTATTAGACAAATTTGTGTATTCATGAAATCCCATTTTTTGAAAGATCGGGTCTCCCTATATACCTGAATCACTTAGTTTCTGAAATCTACCCAGACCGATCCGTTATCAGAAATTGTGAAGTTATAGAGAAGAGAAATTATATGTTTAAGACCCCTCGAATGTTTAGACGTCGGCTCTCAAAAGTGTCTTGTGCACATCTCTTGGATCCTGGATATTCTGCAACGGGACAACTATATTGCAACTTGAGGCTAAGCTTGAGGAACAGCAGAACATAATTATGATATGAACATAAATATATGAAATAATAGTTTGTATTTGAAATTGTCCTCCAATGACTCCTGAAGACAACACGACTTCTGACGTTCTCTAGAAAAGAGAATTTAATTTTTTAACCTTATCTACCAAGGTACCTGCTAAGTCAATTTCTATTTGCCTCAAGACAAGAAATGGTATAGACTCAACTCAATGCTCTGCCTTCGAATGTGTTGTAGGAATTATGATGGCAAACAAGTCAAGAGTCAATTGTCGTCAAGCTTTGGGTGGCTAGTGTACGCTATCAAAGTGGCTCAGTGGCTGAAATTACCAGGTAGTTTTAAAGTTGATTTCCACGACCAGGAAATCTAGTCAGTGATTACATCCACTCTATTAAATTCCACGCCGCAAGGTTACTGGAACAAGATTGAAAGATGTTCAATCCTTCGATATTATTGACTGTTATAATCTTCAAGGTTTTATGAACTTCCGCTGGCGTTAAACCCAATTTCGAATCAATATATAGACCATTACGGACACGCTTCGTGTGCAGTAACCATTCAGAACAACAACGACAGCAGGCGACAACATGGCCAGTATAACTTTGCGCAAGAGATTAGCACTTCTATTTACTGTTTCAATCTTCACTATCGCTCTGATATATTATTGGAGACTTCAATATTCGCCTCAAATCTCGGAGGAAAGATTGCGTCCAAAGCCCATAATCCCGGAAAAGCCTGGTCTTATTAAGGAGCCACCAGGTCATGATGATACAAAGCTTCAACACTCAACAGCCTCCATTGATACAAGCACATCAATCAATACTATGACACAAACCTCCGCTACTCCAACTTCTTCCTCCATTATTTCGTCAAGCCCGAATGTTACAATTCCACAGGGAACGTATATAGGAAAACAAACATCGAAATACCCACAAGTCCTCGAAGAGTTTCTTGGAATACCTTACGCATTGCCACCAACAGAAGATCTTAGGTTTCGACCTCCTGTCCCGGTGAATGCATCAATAGCAATTTTTGACGCCACAAAGCCCGCACCAAGATGTATGTCCGGTCCAGACAATCAACCTCAGAGTGAGGATTGTCTTCATCTGAATATTCATCGTCCCAAGAGCACTACGAATTCATCAAACGAAAAATTACCAGTTTTGGTGCATGTTCATGGAGGAGCTTTCAACTTTGGGTATGCGAATGATAGGGGAATAGCATCTCTGGTGGGCTGGTCTAAGCAACCTTTGATTGCAGTCACATTTGAGTATAGAGTAGGGGCTCTGGGCTTTTTGCCATCGAGGCTAATGGCTGAAGAGAAGGCTTTGAATTTGGGCCTGAAAGACCAGAAGTTGTTGTTGGAATGGGTCCAGAAACACATTTCAAGCTTTGGCGGTGATCCAGAAAATGTTACCTTGATGGGTCCCTCAGCTGGAGCTCATTCTGTGAGTTTTATTCTTGTTTTATGATAAGCGTGGTTAGCCACTTCAGGAAAATTAATCTCAAGCCATGCTTTTCTGCTTATTCCAATAGTTTGGAGTTCAACCTGAAGATGTGGCTTTCTGAATTCCTGAAACCGTTTGAAGCGTTATCTCTTTTTGTATCATTGTTCTGTTTTGGAATGTGATATTCATTGTCAAATCCTAACCAAAGTTTTGCAACTTTTTACGCCTTGGAAGTCCTGTAGTTCGGGATAATGCAAATACTGCCTATGCTGAAGACTTAGTTAGAGATACGATCAATACATCATCGTGGATTCTAACAATGATTCAGATCGGTCATCATTTAATGAACAATGATGGCTCCCTTTCCCTTTTTGCCAAAGCAATCATTGAATCTGGGGGACCAACAGCCCGCGCTGTCTATCCTTACGATAACCCCCTCCATGAGATTCAGTTCTCAGAATTCCTGGATAAACTTGAGCTTTCTAGCACTCCACGTGCTGAAATTCTTTCGAAACTTCGCAGTCTTCCTGTTTCATCCATCAAAGCTGCCTCGGAGCAAATCTTTGAATCTTACAATCCCTCTCTTCGTTGGCCCTTCCAACCATGCATCGATGGACCTGGTCAAGATAGTATTATTCCAATACCTCCAATTGAGGCCTTTTTAAATAACAAATACCGTCATATTCCCATTCTTACTGGTTACAACACCAATGAGGGGTCTATTTTCGTCCCTAAAACTGTTGATAAAGCAGGTTCCTTCCTCGATTTCTTCCACGTACTCCTACCCACGCTTCCTATGGAAGATCTCTCAATTATCGACTCCCTCTACCCGAATCCTGAATACAACCCAGACTCTCCGTACGCCTTCAATAACACTGCCCTTGAAGTGGGGAATCAATATCGACGCCTCGATAAAGCATATGGAGATTATGCGTACATAAGTCCTGTGCGTCAAACTGCCTATTTTGCTTCTGGGGAGCATCCATATGAGCACTCTCATTCAAATTCAAATTCGCTTAAATCAGCACCAGTCTATCTCTACGAATATGCAGTTAATAGTAGTGTCCTTCATGGTGCCTCTCACGGTTCTCAATACCCCTTTCCTGCATACGCATCCCAGGTAGTCGATAAATCCACAACGACCAAAGAAATCGCAGGCTTGATGCATGCTTATTGGACATCTTTCATAATATCTCCGACAGGAAATCCAAATGCAATTCCGGGTAGATATCCGACTCGCATAGTGTGGCCAGAATATAAAGGTGGGGAAGGGAATCGGCAAAAAATGATTTTTGGAAGAGGAAATGATGAGATTGCGGGGGGTAAAGGAAAAGGCGTGGTAGTAGAGATTGAAGAGGATAGGAAGGATAGAGTGGAGAAGGAAGCTTGTGAATTTTGGTGGAAGAGGGTGAAGTTGTGGGAAAGTTGATTTTCGAGGGGGGTGGTATTGAAAAGTGTATGATGTTAAAGATGGATTGTTATCGTACTGTTGCGTACATAAAAATTTTGGTTCTTGGAGTGAATTGGTTCTGTTCTAAAAACTTTTTGTCTCCGGGACTGGGAATGTCTATGTGATACATGTCACTTAGTTGCAAACCCTGTTGTATCATTTATCTACATCATCTTATTACACCTAGCATCTCTGAGCTGCAAATTATCCTGTTGCAGTGAATGAGAGACTAACATTTATGATACACCTAGGTGCGTGGGAATACTATCAACGAGCGCTAGCGAACTCCATATCGAAACATATTATTAGCATCATTTTCTAGCGTTTCTCGAAAACGAGTGAATCGTGGTTAATCTAGATACTAAATGTCATTTTGTTGCACATCTGCTCGATCTCGAAATTGAAATCATTGAGTTGGGAGAGCCAATGGAATTGCGAGCGCAAAGGAGAAGGCTTTGAGGGAGCTGATACTTTATTGTTAGTGTTAGAAATATACTTTAGAAGGGGTACTAGTGTGTACTATGATTTAGGGTCATGTTTTGGATGATAACAGATGGTATGGAGCTGATGGATAAGTGAATTCTATAGAGTGATAAGTAGTCACTATTTTATGTACAATAATAATTCGGTATGATATATATTTTGGAAAGAGAGTGTGTGTGGTTAATGCATCCAAGCGAGAAGCGCCCAAAGATAAATATTCATCCATCATCAAAGAATACACCCCCAGTCAAGAAGATAATTCAACTGCTTGATGAGTTGGTGAGGGAAGGGAAGAGACGAGAGAAATAACAAGATGATGCGATGGTGATGTGCTATGAACAGTATATCGATAAGTACAAAGAGGTGTCCAGAAGAATTTACGACATCAACAATGAACACCTGAAATCGCTGAAGGCTTAAGAGAAACTAGACGGTCGTGTGGGTAGTATAGATCTGAGGTTCTAATTATTGGGACAGTAATCATATGACTATACTAGCACCACTCGCTAGTACATCTGCGGCAACTACATCGAAAAGGTTTCATAGTCTTTAGATTTTAGTTCCTAAAGCAATATTACACAGTCTGAATCACATAGTATTATATTGACTTCATCATCCACAGTGATACTAACAATGATTATGCTATCGGGTTTAAGAAACCCCCTGCATGATAACAGAGAAGAAAGAGAGTTGGGAAACTGACATGATATAAAAGGTAGATCCTCAATACATTGTTTTATTGCATATCGAATGGACCTCAGATTCTAACATTATTATATCGATAGGACTGAGCACAAATCCTACACGCAGAGCTTATAGAGTGGATTCCAGCTCATCTCATGGAGATGGCAATATATCAGATTCGTCCACTACATCACTTTTAGGTGATAAAAACAAGAGGTACGATTAAAGTGTAAGACACAAGGAAAAGATATATGCGATCGGGTCAGGAGAACGAACTCAAGAGACCAGTACTTCTAGAAGGAAAGAGGAGGAACCCTGAACCTCCAATCATTCCTACAGGCGCATCGAGACACCCGAACAAAAGCCCATGAAGAAAAGCCACGGCCCTCCAAACGCGCAAAAACATCAGAAACTCTTATCACACGAGCCCTTTGCTTGCTTCGGGAAAAAAAAGTAGAAGATAGGCTAATTTGAACCAAGGCGGATATGCAGGAGTTAGAAAGAGACCGATCGAGCACCGGTACTACGTGGGGACCCACTTACCGAAAAATCCAGGACCTTGAAGAGCTGGCTAAGGATGTCGATGGTATCACGAAATTTTTGGGACCATTGCAGGCCAAAGAGGCATTAAAGGATCTTATGAGAAGGAAAGGTCATCATCTCCCAAAAGAGACCAACGCCTTGGAAGTAGATGTCCCCGAACAATGAACGTCTATGTAGTTTGATTGATCTCGAAATTATCATAATGATCTGAATGTATCACTATAATCTAACTGAATCCAAACACATACTTTGCTTTAAGGTCACACAACGATTGATGATTCTATATCAAAAACTCAGAATCTTATATACCAATTCCTTGTTTTAATAAATTCCTTATTAGAGATACTAGAAAAGACATTTGCTCCAGAGAATACTTGCTTTCCTCAATCAGGAAGTAGTCAAGCTCCTGGAAAAGCCGTCTTTACAAATGTAGCTCTTTCGAGGAGCCCTTGATAAACTGATGAAGAGAAAACAGATTTGGCGGATACGGTATGGGATGCACTTGCACTTGCAAAGTTTGATATTGATATCGTAGTTTGGGGCGGAGGTCTAAGGCAGGAGGCAGGTTTGAGGGTTGCATGAATTTGTAAAGTTTTGTTGTTGAAGGCGCATCGAGTTAATTGTATTTCGCCTTGGTGCTCTTAGGATTTGTTTCCGCAATATTTGCCTGAATGAATAAACCTTTAGATCCGTCGCGAGGCAATATGATACCTTGAACTTATACCATGATCGACACTCATGTGGCTTCCCCTTTTTGTCTTTACATGATATCATTTTCGAATCATTCGACTTGACTCAGGATTTCACGGCTTTATAGCAGATTGAAGCCCTCTAACAGTATAATAACTTTCATTCCTCAGTCTGTATGAGATTACATCCATTCCTATGTCCTCCCAAGTCATCTGCAACGGACTGGTTCGCCTGATATCTATATACACAATCAAATAAAAGAAAGTAAAAATTGAAGACCGATGTTGTATCATTTGCCTCCATGTCTTCAAATTGGCAAAAACAAACTGCACCAACAACTCCTGATAATGCCGCCAAACGAATCTAAAAAAAATTGGATGGGTAATTGACGTCTAATGATGATCAATACATGGACTGTTCGAAAATCGGCTGCCAATTGAATATGCAGAGATACGATGATGGTGATTGATGAGAATCGTAAGCCAAGAGAAGGGGACATATCCCTTTGAAGAGTCCATCATTCTTTCAGGACGTGTGCCTTATTAACGCCATTTGTAACTCCTTCGACATCGTCAATGAAACCCTCCTGCCGTGTCTATGTTTCAATATCCATTTCCGTTCGCTTTATGCCGTAGTTTATCTCCTGTCTCGTCGCACATTTCCATCACTCTCCTGCCAAACCCATCTCGGGAGATGCATCTCCTACTTTCATCAATGTCCAACTCAAATCGTTTCCCCGCTACATCAAAATTCTACTCGACTGTCACATCCCTCTAATGACTTTTCTCAAACATTGCGGTAGGCAAAGCTCTCTTGTTTTTAACCGTTCCCACGGTCCCTTGAATAGATCCTAATCCTACACTCCCGACCAAAGGAGTAGCCCCGATTGCCCAAGTTCCCAAGGCTGTTGTCGCAAAGGTCTGCGTATATACTGGTATGTATGAGACAGTCGTGACGCTACCCACTGTGTAAAGTGATGGAGCCGAAACAGTCGTGGTTGCCATTTGGGTGGCTGCTAACGTAGCAACCACACCACCCAAGCCTGCTTGTGCATATGTGAGGGCTGGAAGAAAGGCGAGGAGGGATAACGTGTACGTCGAGGAAAGATGCATTGTTGTGATGATGGTGGTCTTGAAATGCAATGAGGTCCTGGTGGTCCGGTAAATCGAAAACGGATCGTTTTCCTATATCGGAAAGGCGGTGATGAGTCTCAATTCAAATCGTATCGTTGACGTGACGTATTGCGATATGGAGGTTCTCAGATATCTGCTGGTTTGTTTTCGCTGTGGTTATCGTAATCAATCAATAATTTCGTGTCCGTTGGTTAGGTAGTTCGTAATCTCTTCGTAAATTGTTATGTCGCAAATGGTACGAATCTCTAAACTTACTATTCTTGGAAGGAGCTAACATGAAAGGGGGCAGAAGTGGATACGTAGCCACTTTTGTGCATTTGCCAATCTTACCTAGCCAATGTGGCTTTGTAGATTGTGGCTCATGACCAGAATCCCTTTGACGACTCTGAACAAGCTGAAAACCGATTTAAAATCTTATCATCGATTACTATCTTGATTACAAAGTTGAAAATGAATCAATCTGGATATATATTGAAGTTCCAAAGGCATCAACACATAGAACATTAGTATCATTCAATTCGAGAATCACTCAAGGCCGTTTTCGTTCTTAGGCTCGCGAAGCTACTGCCGATGTTGAATCATTAGATCTTCATCGGATTCCAATCCGATGAAGAGCAAGGTTGCTTTTTAATCAGACTAGTGGCTTATACATACTAGTTGTGTGTATATGAGACATTGCTACTTACTATCCAGAATGAGGCTCATATCGTATACCGATTCCTCCTAACTGCAAATTAAGAATAAAGCATTTGAGAAGATGTAATTCGGTCTTGAGAAGGATAGTGGTGCCAAGATCAACAGCTGCAATGAGAGCCAGGTCATCTGGAGTTTCAATAGATTACTGGGAGCAAAATTTCCACAGCAATAGTTGCTACATGTCTTCTTCCGTTTCAATGGTGTTTTGACCCAGAGGCGTTTAGACCCAGAACTCTTCACCAACTTCCAACTGACGTCAAGGCTTTTGGTGTTAGCTGAGTACTCACTCTACATAAACCGTTCAAGGTAGGGATCCTATCGAATCTCACGGTTTAGTATATCCAAAAAGGTCATTATCACCACCTAGGATCGTTCTGCATCTCATAACGTTTGAGGATATTGATAGTAAATCTGTCTGTGGCAGATTCGATAAGTGTGTGTGTGTATCCTTTTCGCTACACCAGAGGGAAAAGTCGTCCGAGGTTTTAAAGGGCTAAATCTAACCTTACTAGTAATTATACAAGTTGGGTGCTGCACCGGGGGATATATGATTGCTATTGCCCGTCGTGTTGATCTCTCGAGCGAGTAGTCAAGCAGTCATCTTCAATACAGATATATTGCCCAGCATTTGATCCCTCGCTTCCAGTCCTTTCAATTCTAGCTGAATGCCGAAAGTAAACACGATACAGACAGAAAGAAAGAAAAATATCACGAATATTGAGCAAGCAATAACGCGTGGAGTGGCTTGTTAGTCTAGGTTGTCTTCGGCTAGTGGGAAGCGAGGCCATATATTTGACAGATAGTTGTGAGATTTAGTCAGATACTTAGCTTTGCGGTTCCTTTATTAGTGTCTAAGAGCCACGGCAAAGCTTTATAAGGGTCCTTTCTGAAGGGGTCATGATAGCTTTTCCGGCTTTGCAAAAGCGCAAGCGGAAGGGGGAGAGCTTTCATGTTCGCATGAGCAAAGTATACGAGCATTGTTTAGGTTGCCTCGCTGCTCAGCGAGTGCCCGATGAGCAGATGATTTATGACGTAGTTTGATCTGCAGCGAGGCCACAGAGATGGGAATTATAAAGCGCTATGTGTCTTAGATATATTGAAAGCCATAAATTTTCATTTGAGCCCCTCTACCCCTCTTCAATTCATATAGTATATGGTATTCACCCCGCCTAGCCTCACATTATTAGAATTTGGATGTATCTCATGATTCCGAGTGTGCCGTCTTCGTACTAGGTATATAATGCAGAGAGCAAGTTGCATAGCCACAATCATGAGTCTGCCTCGTCCTGTCCTATAAGAGAGATATGTGATATGACATGTTGAATCATAAATTAAGCTTAGCTCTGCTTGCGCTTCTCCCGTGATAGCGGGGTGGATACCTCGACCCTTGCAGACACCTGCCGTAAAGGGGATCTAGTCTCGAGCTAGGTTACCATTCTGTGGTACGTGCTAGGTTATCCGAGTTACCCGTCAGATAGGCGCCAGGTGGGGTAAACGTCAGATATGATATGTAGGTTTCAACACTGCTCTCCCGTCTGTGGTTTTTCTGTAGCTTCCCACAAGACTTTATATTTGCGGCTTTGATATTTTCCAACTATGGAACTTACAAATTCAGTGGAAAGGCGACATTCTGACAATGTTGCTATAAAATGAAAACTGCGTTTCCTAAACCTTTAGCACGTTAGACGCCGTTTCAGGAGGCGAGAAATGTATTGATCTCGGTTGCACTCGGATGCATGTCTTGGATAAGTATGCAGGTAGGTACCAATGAAGGTTGAGCCACTCTCATTCACGAGTTCCGGCGCCTGAATTACGGCAAGAGAACCAACAAATGTTTGAGACGTGGCGTGACTTGTGTGCATCGTAATGCTGTGGTGGAAGGAGTTGGAATCCAGTTCTTAATCAGTGACAACGTATGTCTATCGTTACTCATTGCAGACTGATAAGCAGTTAAACTTTCATTTTATTCTGAAGTCTTCTAAGCAAAATCCGTTTGAGCTCCAACGAAACAATAGCCTCAACCTACTATCATGAGGCCGGCTACAGGTATGTACTTCGCAACAGGCCAACAAGTTATGGGTCTAAAACTTTATTTCATCACTAGCCGTGTCGTGAACCCTACCCTTAGGGCTTACTGGCGCCACTTAAAAGTTCAAACCAGGAATAACATTTGCGGCCCAAGTTTAAAGGTTCCACCGAGAAAGTTGGGAATTCACGCTGGCTCGAGGCTGTTCACAGTTTCGGGTTTGAAGACCCATCTCCAGCAATTGACCCAGAAGATCAATGCTTGTATACTCCGCAGATTGCCCGAATATAGCCTGATTGCCTAGTCTTTCGATCAGACACTGGCAGAACTGACATATTAGTATGTCGCGATTCCACACATACCTCACAATCTTCTTTCCTCAGATACATCATCTCAGCCACATACCATCACAATGCCGTTGACCATCGACATACCGTAAGTTCATATTCCTAGACCGACCGACCGACCTTGCCGGTCATTTGAGGAGATAGATACAAACCATGTCTAATTATTCAATAGAGAATCCAAATTTCCAAACATATACCGCAAGGTCAACCGGAGCATGCCGTCCGTATGCGCGCTTGTTCTCTTCTGCTCGCTCTTGCTACAGAAATTGCTTACTATTGATGCATCAACTGCGAACTCATTGCACAAGTCTCACATATATTTGAGCTTTTACCTGTGCTACTATGTCCTTCGACGGTAAGTTTTTTTTCGCTTGCTGCTCATGTAGAAGATTGGATAATAAGACCCGTATGATTAGTTTGGAATTCCCACCTGATTCTGCATCAGAGGCACCAGAGAAAGGTGAATTAATCGAGGATCGATTTTCTCAACAGCACTTTGAGGCTTGAGAGGAATGAGGAACTTAGAGTCAGGGAGTTATGCCGCAAGAGGGAGGCGAGGAGAGAAACTTTGTGATTGACATAGCGGTGATATATAACTTTGTACTTACGGTGACAGCATCATGATGCTCGTATGTGCCATATTTCTACTTAGATAGCTTCGGGGTACCATGGAAAATGGCACTCACAAACTAAATAAACTTTTCAGCCTCAAATCAACACAGGGAAGTTATGGACATAACAATCTAGTGATGATGCGTGAACTATCTGACTTGTGGAATTCTTCTCAGGGGGCTGTATGCAACTACTACGTTTGACCCAAGCTTGAATATACTTCAAGGTACTTGATCTGTGGAATACCATTGACGCGATTGTGGGGTCGCAAGCCTTCAATACATCATGCCCTCCGAAGGTGATTAACCATGTTACCAGGAACTCATATTCATCGACCTTCGTTTTGAGGCTGTATTGAAGGCTTTACGAACTTTCATTAAGTTGGTCAAATGCTTCTAACGACCAAGGTTTTTCTGCCACAGCCCAGTCACTGATTGATCCAATTCTAAATGGTCAATTGACATCGAGATACCTTTCACTTGTAGAAATGAGACTGCATAACTTCAGCTTACTGAGGAGATACCCTAGTAGCTATTCACCATCTCATCAATAACAAAATGTCATGCTGATCTTAGCTCGCTGAGCTTGAAGAGCACCTATATGCCAGTCGTGCACACGTGATCATGCGCGTGTGCTACGAGCACGTGAAACATCAGGTGCGAGCTCTCGCCATCGGTGACAGATGTCCGCGAGCAGATCGACAAGTTCGTACTGTCTTTAAATGCCTTGTGTTTCCATGGTATAAAATAGCACAAGGTTGAGTGTGTAGACCTCAAGCGCTCCCATTGCACTTCCTTCGTACAATGGAAAATTCCAAACTGTTGACGCTCGTCCTGCTGAGTCCACAACAACCAAGTATGTGCTACAAGGCGAAGTTTGGCTTTCTGAAATATTGCTGCTGAGAAAAGTGAGTGTGCAAAGTTTATCTTGATAGCCAATACTTTCAGGACGGCGCTCTTTCATTTAAATTTGCCAAAAAGCAATTAATGGTCAGAAGCCTGGTTTTATTGCTATGTCTTGATATCACTCTGAGAGGCCAAATGCTATTGAATCGGCTTCTCCGTTATTACCATATTCTTTAGACAATCAATAACCCATCAAAGGTACCCACATGACTCAAGAGACACGCACGATACGGGATCTTATCCGCTGGTAGACCTTCTATGCAGCTTTCTAGAAGGTCTATCCATATTGTGATACATGATAGGCAGTGATAGGCAGCCTGCATGTGAAAGCTTGGGGCAAACGTTGCTCTGATTCGCTGTACTTTTCGATGGGCGGCTCACACAAGGTTGCATTTTGAGTATCATCATCGTCATCTTTTTGCAAACAGGCAAGCTTCGTGCATGCTCCGTACGTTTTTAAATCTTTAAGGTTTTGTCTTCAGCCCTGTGTCTTCATCTTCGTTTTCTAGTTATCTTGATGTTCAAGACATCTCATGAAGTGTTTCGGAGGAGACTGCCTCTTGAAGAAGTGGCTTACAAGAAAAAGGAAGTTCACTTCCGTGTCCTCATTTCCCAAGCTTCATATCCGAAGGAAAGCGAAGTTGGTCGTCTCAAGCGCAGTACAATTATAATTGGATTGTTTTCATCCGAGAGACTGGCTGTCTCGTTGTGTAGCGCTGGCTTTTCGACTTGTAATCGGATCTACTGACTGATCGGGTCATTTGAGCCGTGTTCTTTTTCGAAACGCCCATCTACTCGTACCTGCTGCCGCTCAAACCTAAATACCAAAGCGCCTACATAGTACTTCCACAAGTTGTTTCTGCAGCTATTTGGTACTCTTTGTACCCAATCATGCATTCTTACCCAACAAGTGAGTACACTTTAGTTGAGCAGCAGAGTAATAAGTTTTCCTGCTATTCTGAGCTTCTTTGCCTGGACTTGCATAATATATTTTAGGATTGTTTCACACTTGCTTTCTGCTCTGTTCTCTCGTTCAACTCTGACTTTGAACCCAGACGAGCCAGAGATATGGTCGTGGGCACTAAATCTACAGTGAGAGAAATAGTCAAGGAGAGTCTGACAGGTGATAAGAGGATCGAGCACAGCATATGTGACAAATGGATACAAGAGCCAATTAGATACAATTGTCCGTAAACATTTCACAATCACCAGAATCCTAGGCCAGAAAAACAAACAAAAATTCCAGTTTGCTGGGAATGGAAATACACACTAGGATTCTCCTTGGGTCATTGTGGATACTACCAAAGGGGGTGCACGGAGACGCCATCCTCACTCACCAATCAAATCCTCTTAAAATTCGTTTTGCCACATTTGAGTCTCCCAGTCTGCAGCCCATCGTCCCTTCCAATTTAATCCCTGACTCCAAGACCCAGATCCAAACCTGTTAGGGTAAGCCTATCGAGAGGTCTAGTACAACTAATCAGGCTAAGGCTGAGTGATGTACCATTCATTCGCCCGACTAAGGCTTTCTGGCCGGGAGATCGAAGCCTTCTAGCTTTCAAGGTCTCCCTTTAAAAGGACCGGCCGATTCTCCTAATGCTTAAACGGCATTTAGAAGCTTCGTCTTAGAACGCCCAAAATGCTCCCCTTCCCTCTTGTTGATTAATATTCACGATTTAAGTTATCAACTACTCTCTTGGTTCGTTTATCTTTGGTTACTCAAATCCTTCAACAAACCAACATCCAACACCAGCTCACTCGAGTCAAGTCTCTTCGAGATATCACCATCAAACATTAGTTCATCCACATTGAAATTACATCACGACTCATTCTCGAAATTAGCTCTCGGGCCTGTTAAGCTCTTGGTAATTTACGATTCGGTCCCATTGAAGCTCACATACTTCACGCCCATTGATGAACACATAAACGCGACAATCTTCCCTTCTGAGACCAATCTTTCATAGCATTGATCTTCACTCCTCACATCTTCACCATGTTCGAGAATTTTACTTTTGGCGCGGCTCCGGTCAATTTTGATCAATGCGACGATGATGTGCAACCATCGCCCAGGGACGACTCTTTTCCTGCATCATCATCATCTGCCACCAACTCATATCCCTTCTTTGAGGATTACAATCCCTCGTCGCCGCTTGATGATATCATCAACCAGTTTCGAAAACAATCTATTTCCTACGAAGATGCAAGAGATATACATGCTCGGCAATGCGCATCTCCAACGCCTTCCTTATCAGAAGATTCGGAAATGTCTTCTCCATCCAACTCCACACGATCTGTACCAACTACGCCTACTTCCCCTTACCGGGCTGGAGTATTAGCCTGTCGGAGGCTACAACGCCAACTTAATGTGCAACTACAATGCTCCACCACTCACGTTCGCGATATCAGTACATTAGTCGAAGATATGCTTAGCAACAATTCTCAATGCAATTTGCGCAAGTCACCATCAAAACCCTGCCTTGTGCCTTCACCCATCTCGGCTCTCGTAGTCGACCATAGTACACAAAATGATTGGAATGACATTGAGATTGAGAAGGCGAGGAGAAGATGGTTAAACACCGTCATTAATGACGTTGACGAGGCATACATGGAAGAAGATAGCTGGGACAAGGAAGAATGTTCTTTGTCACTTAGAAGAGCAAGTGCGCCTAGTGGAATTAGGAAGCAAGGCTTGAGGTGCAGGACAAGCATGGAAAGTGTAGGAGGGAATAGAATGAAGGTTGCCAAGGCACCAAGAATGAGGATAAGAAAGGGACAGGCTGGGAGAGTAGCTCAGTAGTGGCGTTTTATACCCTGGAATATTTTGGATGTGTTTGAGGGTTACTGTGAATTTCATCGAAGTTCAGCTTCTAGGTTTTAGGATTGGCGTTTGAGGGATACGGTAGGATGGGATGAATACATGGCTAAGCCACACGGCCACTTACTCTGGGGAAAGGATTGGAATTCGGATTGGTCTAGGAATTAGGTGGATGGACCAGACATCTTTCCTTAATCACCTTGCTGGCCTGGGTTTGCTCGAACATATACCCTGGGATTTTGGAGACAGCGAGAACACTGTTTAAATGGTGTATATTGTGGAGTAGACTATGTATCTACCCGTACGAATAATTTCAGATTCTTACATTCGTAATTTGGTGCAATTAGCACAAGTCGATGAATGGAAAATTTTCATAAAACATATCTTACTCTATGTGCAGCAAGTGAGAGACCTTTCCCCGCAGTTCCTTGGGAATGATCATGTTGAGAGACAACTGCAAACATTGTCTGATACCATTACCGCATTTTCATACGAACTTTCAAGATAATCATGTCTCATGTCTACCTAAGTAGTAATTATGGAAATTTCATTATCGGGTACCTACTCTATGCTGTAGACCAATATCCAATCCATGACTTCTAGCTTGGCCAAGGTCATGTTGAACATTGCAAACACGCTCAATCGCTCACTTAATACGTTCCTGTCTTTTCTCGGTTACCGTAAAATTTCTCCAACCCAATCAATTCAGCCTTGCCAAAATTTCATGGGCCTTGCACTTCATTTAGCATTCCCGCCCTCCGACTGCTAGAAAATACAATACCAATGCGAATTCGACAATAAGAAGCTCAAGCGGAGCTCTCTACAATACCAAATCTCTAAAAATGGCAGCGTCTTTACGCGCCGCAAGTTCTAATGTTTCCAACCGCACAGTTCATGTTAAAATATTCCCCTCTGCTAGAACATTGTCGGAGAGGAGAGAAGTGCTGAGGGTTTTGGAGAGGTTTGGGGAGGTCACTATGTTTAGGAGTTTGAAGGTTTGTATTTCCGTTTCCAATTCTTATGCAGAGGGAATATAACATATTCTGACCTGAATAAAAAGCATCACCCAATATCTCCTGTCCAGAACGCATTCATATCTATCTTCAGCTCCGCCACAGCTGCACAGGAAGTTATCAATGCAAGTCCTGTGCGATATCGATTGGTTGTCGAACCGGATCCACAAGTCTCTCCCACGGTTCCTTCTGATGGAAGTACATCTCCGCAAAAACCAAATGAAAAGGTCTTCTCTCTTTCTCTAAACATTACTCGCTACACTCACGACCAATATATTTCTCATCCACTCACCAATCCTCTTTATGGCCCATTTAAACCTATTGACCGGAAGAGATCTGGAATCACGGCGCATTTGAACAAAGGCTTAGAACCTAGTATGTGGAGTAAAGGATTGGCGGATTGGGATAGTGATGCGGGGAAGAGGAGTGCATGGAATGACGAGCACAACGATGGAGGTGAAGAAGGAAACAGCTTAAGAAAGAGGAGGAACGATTCATCGAGTACGAGTGTGCCTTTGAGATTGGTTGAAAAAGATTTGGAGGCTCGGAAGGAAAGAAGGCCAAAGGTTATGGAGGGATTGGTGGGGTTAGTTGGGGAGGGAAATCGGTGAATTTCGATATGAGGGAAATGGCGTTCTATTCGAAGTATAAAATACAGATTGCAGATACTAGCCACGGCCCTGTGCTAGGAAGGAAGTACTTCCTATTCAGGTTTTGTGGGATGAGGAGGAAGATTACCAGGACAACAACCCAAGTGCTGAGGTTGGTCCAATTAGAAAAGTCGCCAAATAGCTGGCATTGAAAGATCTACAGGGAAAAAAAGTACTTGTGAGAGAGGCAAGGTGCTTCCTGTGAGAAGGACTTCCCGAGTCGTATCGCATATAAACACGTGTATTGCTAGTGTTTTTTGGGTCATGAAAGAAACATATGTTTAGACTATACATGCCCATCGCGTATATATACCATTGCCAATCTGGGCGTTATGCGTCATTAATCTGAACGATAAGTAAACAACTGTTGCAATTAGTCTCTAGTCAGTTGTCCAAATTTTGTAAGATAAATAGCATCAAAGACCTCTCAACTTACTTTTCTCAAAGAAAAAAAGAGGACTACAATTCAACCTCTCAATTTGTCCTCTCCAGCCAAGATTCTCTTACTCGCGGCGACTATTTCCGAGTCAACTGTAATCCTCAACACATACTTCACATCTCATAATTTTCCAACCCCATCTTTTGATGTTTTGGGTCTAGCCGGAATTTTCATTTTCCGACAAAAATATGTCTCGAAAGCATACTCAGACGTTCTCGATGCTACTATGAAACTATAAACATTGATTCCATGACCAATTGCTATACCAAGGGGAATCTCGGGTTGTGTATTTTCACTTGGCCGGATCTATGAAATCTAACGAGAGACGGATGAACGGTTTGAATCGGGGAATGCGGTCGAAGGGATTGTTTGATGGAGGTGTTTTGGAAGGGAGATAGCTGTTGTTGAGTAGCGTGTGAGTAATATTCGCACGGAGCTTAGGGAGTTCGTATCGACGTCTTTTTTAAGATGCAGATGATACCAAAGACAGCTGAAATAAAACTAGGGCTGAAATCACAATCTATAAGTGGTCATGTTGAGTCTCTATTCTGATAATCTGGATGCAAAGGGTAGAGTGGCTTTTATAAGAATATTGAAATCTCAATGTAGAAGTTCTACTTTCTATCAAACGCGTTAGCTAAGCAGCTGGGGTGAGACGGTCACTATTTGGAACAAAATTTATCGGCAGAAGGTATCCAAAAAACTTGATATATATCTTTCAAAATTGCGATCCCAAGAGTCGAAGAAGAGAGAACTCATTACAATGCTGTCTATTGCTATCCATTATTCTATTATTCTATCTTCAATTCATAACGTTACAGATTCTCAATAAATACCAAAAACTGGTTTACAAGGCTTTATCGATCAGCTTCGGGATAGCTAGGCTGAAGACATCATTGGGATCATACATCCACTTTAACTCAAGTAAGTTACCATAATTCGGACCATAAATCTTAGACAGATACAGCTCGCTTTGTCGAGTCAAAGAAATATAAGTTCCCTCCAAAATGTTTTCGGGGTTTGTTCTTTTAACTTCTCCCAGAAAGTTTTCCCCCCATCTGTTTGCATCTTCGAGGTTTTTCATATTAGATACTATTGGCAATATCTCAAGCATGAAATGCGGCTCTCTTGCCCCAAACACAGCTGTGAGATCTGTCTTTGTTGATATCCCACGGAGTTCCTGCATGGAAAAGCCCAAGCAATCCCCTGGTATTCGTCTTGAATTCCTAGCTAAAACTGTCGCAATCTCTGTTGTTATACTCCGTACATTTAGTGTAAGAGGCTTACCATATCCACTGGTAGGAATTCCAGTATTGGAATCCATCCATTGAGAAATTGTAGTGGAAACGACTTCATTTTGGCTGACAGGTGCGAGTGATTCGATATGAGCCAGCAATTGACGTCCGGTTTCAACGTCCTCAGAAGCCCACATGAATTGAACCACGAACAACTGTCCTTGGGAGCTTGGGAAGATTGTTTGTTGGACTGTCAGTTGTAGAGGTAGTCCTCGCGCCGATAGCTCTCTGAATCTGTTGTTAAAGATCTCTACTGTTTTTGATATGTCTTCTGATTCGAAGACGATCTTCCCAGCAAGGATCTATCAAACTGTCAGTATTGTTTCTTCATTTGAACCGAAAAGGGTGACAAGACCTTTTGCAATGGGTAAACTTTGATTCTTAGCTCAACAATAATCCCTAATGCGCCACCCCCACCTCTAACAGCTCTCAATAACCCATCGTCTCCTTCAACATCAGAGTCTCTGATCTCTCCGTCAGAACCAACAACTTTCACACCAATAATTTGGTCTACACCTAATCCATAAGCAGCACTAAATGGACCATAACCGCCATACATCGCCCATCCCGCGTAGCCCATGGATGGAATAGCTACTACCGGCGTCATCAAGCCTTCTCTGCTCAGTTCATGAGTAAGATCTCCCTGGAGAACACCTCCTCCAATGATAGCAGAATGGCGGGTGGGTGAAACGCGGATCGATGCAAGACAGCGAAGATCAATTGCCAAAGCGGAGGAAGAAAATTCCGAACCAAAATAAGAATAGCCGCCACAACGTACTGTGATTGGGATCTGATGGTCTGTGGTAAAAGATATCAATGCGGATACGTCCACGATCGTTGCCGGCTTCACAATGGCAAGTGGGACGGTAGCGTTGGATAGACAGAATGTTGAGCGCGCAGCTGCATATTCTGGAGAAGTGGGAGTCACCAGTCGAACATGTGGAAGACGAGTTTGAATGAAATCTTTAAGGATAGAAAGATGGACTGATGGTTGCGACATCGCGAAAGTTGCCAACAGGAACGAGAACAGGAGAACAGAAAAATGTCACACTCGGTGGATAGATTGTCAAGCTCATCTTTCCACGAGATTATAAGGGATCATATAGCTTCCTGCACCTTGGCTTGAAATTCTCATGAATACTACGCGGGAGGCTATGATGTATACTTTTGGGGGCTTGAGGAGCTCGCTCCAAGCTTCAGACACGCTCCTCGTATCCCATAACTAATCGAACGAAGATTTACCCTATAACGTGGATGTATTCCTATCACAATCAACTTCAAAATATAACAAGTCCCATAAGAAGTAGGATGCAAGTAATCACCAACATTCCTCATTGTTGGAAAGTCATCTAAGATGGTATTAATGATCAATGAAGAAAATTGTAGGAACGGAAATAACACGTGTCTTACATCAGGTAAGGCTCCATGCTTACTTTGTGGTTTCGAAGATGACGATATTCGCATGCGGCGCTTCTTCGCTTTTATTATGAAAAATTATTAATAGCCTCTTTGCCGCGAGGATGCAGAAAACTTATGGTTCCATCGGATTGCTGCCCGCTGCCCGCTGCCCGCCACCAACTTCATCAGCCTTCAATCTTGACCCGTCAAAACAATGTAACTTCCGTGCACTGGGATCACGTTGGAATAGCGAAGAATGTTTCACATCGTATCGAGTATATATTTAATATCCAGCCATGCTACTACTAACTATAGCATGTCCTGAAGCCCATTTTTGAACCAACACATCCGCAATATAAGCTATTTTTGATTAGGATAGTGTATACGAAAATGGGGGATCATAGAGGAAGAGATTGAAGTTGGAGATTGCTGAAAAATGTTGGTGCGAACAGATGGTCTCATGACTAAGACAAACGTACCGGAAGCAGACTTTCAGTGCCGAATCTAACCAAACATTGGAGTATGCTCGTCACTTTGAGCGATTTGCTTGTTTTCATTAGACTTATGAATAAGAACTTTTCATTATCTGTCTACTTCTCCGACTATTGACAATCTGGGGCCGGAAAGGTTGTTGTTCCTACTACAATGCTTTCAGTTTAGAACCCAAGTGGATAAATATCTTTAGTTGCCATGATCACACCGCCGTCGAGGATCAGATATCAGATATAGTAGCACGATTAGTGCGGGGTCCAGATTCAATCTGATCTTCGATGTTCCGCGAATTTTTTTACTTGTCTCATTCGAGTCAAGATATTGACATGTGGAAGTCATACTTCACCAACAGAAGGAAGCTTAGTGGCAGCTTCTGTTGAAAATTTCGTGACAAAGGATATGGTTGGAGGAAGAAAACATCAGTCAGACATTCTAAATCACCAATCTGTGAATGTCTGGTGACGACAGGATCTTTTAAATTAATCTTTCATTTCAATTTGTTTCCGCGACAACTTCAATCTCCACTTTTGCGGCTTCCTTCGCCAATCTCACAATCTGCACACAAGTGCTCACTGGGAATGGCTCTTTGACCCATTCACCCCAGATTCTCTCTACTGTTCTGAATTATGCAAGTTAGCAAAAGGTTCCCTCCTCTTCAATTCTCCAGTTGCTCCTCATACGGCCATAGTCATCAAGACTTCATAACTGGAACTCACTTCAAATCATTCATATCCACCAGAAATACACGTCTCTGTACCACCTTATCCAATCCGCTTCCGCTGGCCTGCAAAATAGCTTTCAGATTCCTCATAATCTGTGTAGTTTGCGCTGCTACTCCCCCAGAAATGATCCGCCCATCGCCAGGTAACTCCCCCATCAAACCACAAAGATAGACTGTCGATCTGTTGGATGGAATTGTATTGCTATGAGAATGCTTTCCATTCGGAGGAGCGATAGTTGGGATTGTGAGAGCGGTACGAGAGGGTGCTCGCTCGTGAATTTTGCTGGAGCTGTAGGAGCCGGTTGTGGACGACATTGTTATTACGATAATAATAATTTGTTTCGTCTGAGTATGTTTGTTATATTTTCAGATGTTCAATTGAGGTTGACTGGTGAGACCTTGCATATTCTTGTATGTTCTAGACCCTTGAAATTGATATGACGTCACATTATAAATTGTGGTTATTGGCTTCTTCACACCATCCATTGCTGGCAGTTTCAGCCGCTGACACATGATTTCTTTCTCGGGTACATGGGTATGCTATGTTCCAGTGATTGATATTCTTGATTTATTTCCACGGGAGAGTTATTGTCAACAGCAACAACAAATGCCAACTATTGTAAGTATCAATCTCTTGCTGTTCCATTCCATGTCTTTTTCGTGTTTCCACGGTCATCATCCGAATTCATAGTTGGTCTTAGCAAGGCTGAGATTGCGCCTTCGATGGGTTGCAATATTGAGATAATACCTAGTCCATGTATCCAAGTCGTAACATGGATAGAAAATTATCTTGAGGAAGAAGAGATCAAACACAATGGGTCGGTAACTGCATGACGCCACCATGAAATCAAGAGTGCTTATATCCACCCGAACAATTCCGATGTTTATCAACCCTTCTTCAATCAATACATACCAAGTACTTCCCGAATCATCACATCAAAATATAGCCGAAGAAGCCACTGTTGGTCCGGAAATGGTCGGGATTCAGTACTGTTTTCATGTCGTGGGCGTCAGACTATTTAAAATCCTGGCCGTTAGTACACTATTGGAACTAGTTGCTTGTTGATGCGATCATTCTTACCAGTATCGTTGAGCTATTAAGTACTTGTAATATCACAGATATATTCGATGATGGAACAGGCTCGGAAAAGGGCCTTGAATTGAAACTATTGGATAGAAACCTCCTTGATCATAAAGAGCATGCGAGAGATTTAGATTTGGAGTTGGAGGTATTGGTGCAAGGCATCCTTGGCCACCTGTGAGGGCATAAGACTGTGGTCTTGGTCACGTTGATAGAAGAACCTCTTGATCGTTGGAAAGGACTGAGTATCCTTCTGGGGGGTTCATGATGAGTTTCGATGGTCATTTTTCATCTCTTCTTCTCCTGGGATTCGTTAACGTAATGGGTTTTTGCTGAGAACAGAATCAAAATTTGTGGCAAGGGGAAATAAGTTTATCCAGGCGATGAAGGGCCCCGCTCTGTCGGGGCATATGGTAACCTTAGATGAAGATTGCTTGATGGAAATCTCTGCTAAACGTCGTTTATATCCTCTTTATCATGAATCCTGCCGCGAAGAGAATTTATGATTACTTTGTTATCGGGTTTTTTGGTATTCGATCACGTTCAGCATTTTCGATTTGCCAGATCTCAGTCCGAGATTCTGGGATATTTCAGCTTGATTTCATCTGGAGCATTGTCTCTGTTCAGGATTTCTGATTTTCTTGGATAGTTGAACTCGCGTGAATTACTGGATCCATTTTCAGTGTTGAATCACTATCTAACTTTAGCAAGCTACATTTACTAGTCTACCAATCTTGATTACTGGATATTCAGTCCCTAATTACTGAAAAAAGGTAATGTACCGTCGTATTGTAGAGTCATCAATCATTCTCATTACATCATCGTCAGAATTTGCGACAATTTGTTCGATTCTTGTGTCCATGAGTCTGGTAAAATTCTCAACTCGGCCGCGGAAGTCAAGTCGATGGCATTACACACGTCGAGCAAGAAGAAGTGATTCATTAATAACAAAGAAATTCAGAATGCTATATCGAAGATCGTCAGATTTTTACAAGTGAATCTCTTCTCGCATCGTTTCTGTCATTGTAAGTTGATATTATATAGGGTTACCAGAATGGACTTCTAGTTCATGGGTAGTTATGCGCCGGGAGATTCTACGTAGCTACGTCTTTGTTTAAAGTATTATATTTCTGTACCCTGATTCTGAGATAAAATCAACATAGATGGAAACGATTAACACAATGAGATTGCGATAAATGCATTAGCTGAATTCCTCTGAACCGAATTTATCCAGTCCTTGATCTGTCTGTCTCTCAGCGAGGAAGAAATGCTAGGCCTGTCATTGGAAGGTAACCTAGAAACAAAATGAACCAAAAAATGAGAGGAAATTTCTCATAATGCCGATATGTGTACTTTAAACAATTTCTACTTCCGTCACACAAGTACGCATTGTCTCAATCAACTAACTCTCGAACTTCGACGTGTTGTGTAAGGTCTTGAATATTCTAACATGCTACTCGAAGATTCCCAAGTAGCTGCATATTCTCCCAGAGGATGCAGAAAGTGAAGGAAATAGGCAATGTAGATTCTCTACACATCCTCCAGGCTCTGAGACGACTCTTACAAGTATATAAGCTGCGAGCTCAGAAAGCTTGAGCTCTTTGAGACTTTCATGTCCGCATTTCGAATTCTGGAGACTCCGCATCGCCCTTTTGTAACATCATAATGGTTGAATCACCTTCAGATAGACCTCCCTCCATTATAGTTCATTTAATACGTCATGCTTCGGTGCTATCCCTACATACTCTCCTGTCAAAGGTCTGATTGGCTAACTTTTAATAGTCGAACCACTTGGAAGGTGGACTTGACTTTGGCTTATCTGCTAAAGGAGAACGCCAATGTGATGAGCTCTACGAAAGTATGCGAAAGCACGCAGGTTATATCACTCATATTTTCTCTTCTCCTATGAAACGTTGCTTAGAAACTGCTCGGAAAGGTCTCCTTGAGGCGACGAACAGGGGCACCAGGATCCAAATCATGCCTGCTCTTGCCGGTCGAAATGGCTCAGCACCCTGGAATTTGCGAGAGGAAAACCAGGAAAATGATATCAGTGGTCCTTGGGTCAGTGAGGTAGCAGACCCTAGATCAAAGTCCAAGGATGCTGATTTTGTTATGAAATGGTTGACAGGGAAAGATTTGTTTGTGCAGGCGGCTCAAAAAGTGTTGGAGGTTGTGGTTGTGAGCCAAGCTCAACTATTGAACGATTTATTATGGAAATTAAAAGGAGGTAGGTTATATAACATCACTCTCTGAGCTCGATCACCAGAGTTCGTTCACTCACAGTTTGCAGGTAATCATGGCTGGCCCAATGCAACGATCGTCACCTATATTTTAGATCGTAACGGAAAGTGGACTCATTGTCAGCTCCAGAAGACTATTGATAAACAGAGAAATTCTCAGCAAGATTGGAAAAAGCAAATTGTAGAAGCAGCTAATGAAGAGCAACGAAAACGAGACGAAAGAACCAAGAAAGAGCAGGAAGAAAAATTGGACAAACAAAAGCGGGAGTTACTGAAGACACAGGTTAGTTTTTCCTGTTCCATTGAACCTAAGGCTTGCTCAAGCAAGTGGCTGGTACTAATTTTTCAGGATTTCATGCGCGTGGTTGATCGCGAAACCGATGAAATTGTTACATTCGGGAGGTTCCAAGAACTACTTAAGGAGCGATATGCAAAAGAATTATCATCGAGAGCCCAGCCTGTCATAAAGAAATCTAAGCCCCCCGTTGAAAGGAAAGGTAAAGGAAAACCTCCTGCAAGGAAACCGAAGCTTGTTGCGAAGAAACCGAAGCCTGCTACGAAGAAATTGAAGCCTATTGAAGGGAAAGTAAAAGCGAAGACTGATTTAGAGAAATCCGAGCCTGTTGCTAAGAAGAGAAAACGAGGATGATAACAAGAAGGCGTCTGTTGGACTATCTTCATCACCACTTGGCCAATGACTGACCAGACAGATACTAGTTCCTAGTGAGCTCGAGATTGCTCGCGATTGTCTCAAATACCAGTGAGCTTGAGTTCTATTTATAAATTGGGCCGTTAGCTGAATCCGGGGTAGCTCTTGATCTTTTGGACTCCGGGTGTGGTTTTCTATTGAACTGTACACTGTTTAGATTTTCACCATACTAAGCTTATCCTTACCTTCTGTGTCTTTTGGATAAAGCACCAAAGAAATACTAAACACCATACTTTGCCCAACATGAGGATCATGAGATTTAGTGATAATTACCTATGATATGTGAACTGATTAGTTGTATAGTCCGCGGGGTAAGAGGAAGCAAAGGGACTCCAGCTGTTGTTCAGATTCTTGTGAGTCGGTAAACTTTGTTAGCACCAGGCTTAATTTCTAGCAACCAAGCGCTAAAAAGCAAGCCCCGGAAGCACTAATTCAAACCTTAATATTGAACATTCACTCACAGAGGAAGAATTAAACGGAGATTCTATGACCATGGCGCGTGTTACAACTACCTCCAGCTACCTACTGAAGTTTTAGTAGAATTATCTTATGGTCTTAAATTCACTATACACGCGTTGATACTCCAGTGTGAATCCTTTAAGAAAGGGTCTCCAAGGATACATATACGGAGTTACATCGACAAGATGTGATGGAAGCGGATGGTATGCATTGGATAGTAACGGGCATCATTATTCGAAAGCTTAGGAGTGGGATCCTGTGCCACGACAGTACCTTGGGGCTGAGTGCGAGGGTTTAGATTCGTTGGAGGCTGATTCGAGCCTTTGCAATTTCCTAGTGAGTGAATGGTAAGCACTATGTTTCGTGGGAGCGGCTATGCGTAAAGTTTCGTATGCGCTGGATTTATTCTTGGGGGCGAGAACTGTTTTTCTTTCTCTTTTCCTTCTTATTGTTCTGTCTACAAACTCTCTTCTATTCTTCCAAATCTCTTGAGCTTTCGTACGTTTGTTTGAGCTTTCGAAACAAAAAAACTATCGTTCAGTATGAACACCAACGCTCGTCGAAGAGGTGCGAAAGTCGCACCATCCCACTATCCCCGCATCGCATTCCATGGATTACGATTTGCACAACTGATTTCGGCGACGATTGTGGGAGGTATTATGGCATACTTTATGTATTATTTGCGTACGTACATATGAATATATGCATCGCCTTGAGAATCGATGTGAGAGAAGAATGTGTGCTGACAAGCATCTAGGAGCTGAGCGAATTCCAATTCCATGGACTTTTATTGTGCTCTTTTCGATATCGCTTGCGACGGTCGCTGTGCTAATCCTTACGATCATCCTCTACAATTTTACATATTTGTCCCCCAAATTCAATTGTTTACTCAATGGTACGGTGTCAATTTTTTGGATGTTGGGCTTTGCATTGTTGAGTTGGAATCTCAGTAATACGTTGAAGAAGAGTTGCGATCTACAGACTTGGAGAAGTGGTGTAGCAATCAGCGTCTGTAGGGAATACAAAGCTCTATGGACATTTACTTTGGTTGGAACTTTGTCCACGCTGGCAGCACTAGCCTTGGACATTTGGACACACAGGAAGACTACAGAAAGAGGTGTTTATGTTTTGCCTGAGGATGATAAGAATGCGGCCATGCTGAAAGATATGAATGGTAAAAATAGTAAGACCAAGGGGTATGAACCTAGTCGGGGAGGAGCTTTCGAAGAGGAAATCGACATCGCTTACCACAATCGATATGGCGATGACGCGTTGGAAAGTGTGGGATACCATGACAGAATGCTTCAGAAATAATTGAGGGGAGAATACGGAGTAACAAAGATGATCAGATAGGAAAGAGGTTGTGTGACCACTGCGCAGCTTATCTCATGAATACTAAATTGCATAACGTCAGAATGTACTTCATATTGGTGAGACTGCGTAGCTTTCGATGTAGGACGAGTTCTTGCAAAATAAGACTGTGTAGGATGTTTTTAAGTAGTGCGGCTACGCAAAAGAATAAGAAAATAAAATCAATATCTATTCACACAAAACGGAAGGCCAACCCGGTTCGCCTCTCGAGCTTCCCCAGCACCCGATCTGAGCATCTTCTAAGGCTCATCTAAGCGTTCCTCACAAACATATTCTATCCATAAGGAAACAAAAAAAGCTGCTTATGTTCCACTACATGTCTCAGGAAATAAAATTCTCCATGGGAATGCAGATGATTTCGACCTATCGCTAGCCGCGGCATCGTAAACGTTCAACCAACAACTTCCATCAGGGTAAAATTCAACCCGAGAGTCAAAATCGTCCCGAAAGGCTTTTGTTGAGTAAAATCTTATCTTTTTTCCATAGCCATACCTTTGTACTTTGTCCTGGCCCATTGGGCCAAGTTGAATACTCGAATACGAATTGCCAATTCCGGTATCTTACTGCAGGTGAAGGATGCGATTTCAATCAAGCATCAACAGCAAGCTTCATCAAGGTAAGACTTACCTCGCAATGAGGATCTTTGATCGGTGTCACGGGCAGGAGCGGGGAGAGGCGTGCCGAGAGCGCTCTATTTTACTGTTCTAGGCCTACAATCATTTAGTATGAGATCAACAAGTGTTGGCACTTGATTGGAACTTGGAAACATGCAGATGAGATTGATATATTGGAAAGATAGAATAGTGAGATTGGCAACCGATTCACGTCGTAATTTTATGGAGTCATCCATCGAATGTACCATGTTATCGGCCAAAGAGAGGCTCTAAACCAAGGGGCAGGTCACATTGAAAGCAAAAATTAACATGGTTTGCTGGTGGAAATCTCACAGAGAAGGATAAGACTGCCGGCGGAGACCTTCCGCATTTCCTATAGGGCTGCGACGTAGCGACAGAACAGGATTGTTCTCGGTGGTTACTAGAATCAATTTCTCTTCTATGATTGGGCTGTTCGGGGTACGAAGGCGAAAGAGAAATGGGCATTATTACGGGATGCATGCGCCATATCAGATCCACCACTCACGAGTCTCCAAAAACGGGTGATATTTGACAATAGGTTACCAAGATATCGGATCACGTTGAAGAATGAATAATTGAGCCGTCTTACATTGGTAAAAACGGTAAGCCATGGCCGCAATTAAGCTTTCCATCAGGTGAGTGAATTCGAAGCGTGGGTACCAGGCATGTTGATCAGAGTAGCATTATATATGCTTAATTGCGCCTGTGTAGCTTTATTCTGACAACTTGATGGCAAGATTCATGATTACCTTTGACCACACATAGCATGGGGGGCGAAAAAGCCCTAGTATTATATGGTGGTCAGCATTACCTGCACAACCTTGGAAGCCTATCTAGGTATTCAAAGTGACGAATTAACACGAATGGCAATAGATATACAATAACTTCAGGAGTCGGATTGCTGCAGAACTGTTCATACCTACCACAGGTTATACCCGCTCTAAATTCTTGGGGAAAATAAGGTTCTATACTGCAAACATTAGACCTTCATTCATAGATCCTCTCTTTTTGCCAAGCACAGATAAGCTCATCATCTATAACAATTCACTTCGATCAAGCATCTATGTCCGAACACTCCTCATCATCAGGGCCTGGAACGGCAAAGTCGTCGAAGGAGGCTAAAGCAAAATCACCGCATCGATATAGAATATGCGGAACACCTGTTCGAACGGGATGCAGGACTTGCAAGTAAGTGAACTCATTATGGAGCTCCCTTGAGAATTCCACTTATATGCATAACAGAATTCGTCGAGTCAAATGTGGAGAGGAAAAGCCATTTTGTAAGAGGTGTACTTCCACTGGACGGCACTGTGATGGATATGAGATTATCACAGACTTGAAAAAACGAAACACGGCAAAGAGGAAACCTTCCATACCGTCAGATGTGCAGTCTAATACGTCCGAAGATCCTTTAGAGGCGACTATGTTGGATTTCTTTCGTACGTATACAGTAGCCGAGTTTGCTGGAGACTTCTCTACTGAGTTCTGGGAAAAAAGGATTTTTCAAGCTGCTACCATCGAGCCGTCAATCCGTCACGGTATTCTCGCACTGGGTGCCATCCACAGAAATTACACCGAAACTTACCAGCAACCTCAGACCATAGCAGAAAAGCCAACACCAGCACAGGCTTTTGCTTTCCGTCAGTACACAAAAGCCATTCAAATTTTGCGTCAATCAATGGTCCGCGAGCCTCACTCACTAGACATGACATTGATTTCATGTATTCTGTTCATCTGTTTCGATTGTCTCGTAGGCGATCAAGCTGCAGCACTGGTTCATCTCAAATCAGGACTTAAGATCCTCGACGATATACATGCCACAAATGCCCCCTCCTCAACTGCAGCACAATGTGCACGGGACTATTCCCCACTATTGCTAGTACTAGGAGGACAAATTGCCGCATTCATCAACCCTAAAGCTGGAGTAGACAGAGGAGCATTCTGGGCAGCGATGAAACGAGCCGGTTGCTCAACTTCCCAATTTGCCCCTTTCCAGTCATTGGAAGAAGCTCGCTATTCATTGCGAACGCTTGGTGCAGACATACTACACGCGCGTCACACAAATTGGAACTACGTTACCGAAGAAATAGTCACGAGTGAATTTGGCCCCATGGTACGAAGCCATTACATGGCATTAGAAAACTGGTCAAATCGTCTAAACGCATTCATCGAAAGGACTTCAAGCAATCAAGAGAATACGGCCGTTGCCTCGACAAGACCAATGCGTATTCGCGGCGTATCATTGCTCAGAGCCCACCATCTCTTATTCTCCATGAACGCCGCAGAATCGCATACGCCCAGGTCCAAGTTCGAAGAAATGCTCAATTTATCCGAGGCCCTGGTTCTAGAGGATAAAGCTTATTGGAGAACGCAATCCATGCCAAGATTTATGGTTGATACTGGATTGATTGTCCCACTGGTATATACAGCGGTTCGCAGTGCTGATATTCAACACAAAAGAAGAGCAATCGAGATCTTGGCACAGGCGCCTGGAAGAGAGGGGTTATGGGATACACAGTGTGCGATTGATATTGTAGAGGGAGAGCTGGCTGCCGCAAGAGGCCAGAGTCCAAGATTGCAGATTCCGTATTTTCATGATTAAGAAGGGAAGAAATGCAATAGTAATAGGTCATGTTTTCTGTGTGGGTTACAGAGTAGGTCAATCTTTCATATCACATGGATGATTGGTCGATCGACCAGTAGGCCAGAAGGCCGTAGATACTTTTTTCAGGTGCGTGATACCTGTCACTGAACATATTCGTCTCAATTGAGATACATGTATTGATCTGAATATGGGTGGAAGGATTTCAGGGTGCGTTACCGTAGTCCTCTGTATTTTTCTTTGTGTTTGTAAAATACCGGTGTTATATTATAGATTTCACTTGAAATACAGATTTCAACAATCTTTTCTTCGTCATCTATCAAGGCAAATTTAACACATGAGATAAATATCTTTTAAAAGTATATACTCGTGGTAGGGTGTCTGTGGTGTATGAGTGACATACTTGGCCCTTACGAAGTATAACCTCAAATTGAAGCCAAGCGAGAAAGCCCTTAAGCCACCCCAACCACCAGGATTTCCACCGCATCTTGGCAGCGATACAGGCTCAAAATCTTGACAATCAAGCGAATCAAAATAAACACAACACAAATTCCTATTTTCGAATCCTCTTGAACTCAAAGACCCATGACGACAACATTACACTATTCTGTAGACTACCGGAAGGACCCTTGGACCTGTGTACTCGTCTGCCTACAACGATCTCCATTCAAACCGTAACTCATCAACTTACCAAGAATGATTTTACGTAGGGTCGCTGGGATAGATGACAGGGGGATAGATGACAGAATGGTGGGATTGGTAGATAAGCTTCAACAATCTGCAAGGTGATATATACTCCGTAGGGGGTGTTCCTTGATATAGCCCGCAACTACAAGCTGCCGGTACGTAGAAGGGTAGCACGCTTGAGCTTTGAAATCTCCAGCTTATGGAATTTGTATCGAGCCACCAGTTGAAGACTGCACACTGCACACTGCACTGTAGTTGGTTTATGTGCGATTCTCTTGATGCCGTCTAGAAGAGAGTATCTCGAAAATAGCTATAGCTAAAGAGAAAATGAAGAACGATAATACTATACCGATAAACAGCAATCGAGTGCGAGTACTATAATTTGAGAGTTATCATATTGTTTTCATCTACAGCTGCGAGAAGCCTCGCCGTCAATCAATTTCCCAATTAAACCAATGGAAAGAAAATGACGATCCAATCATCGGGAATTTCTGACGGGGTCCCTAGTATCAGTGCGGAGCTACGCCGCACAGCACCCTCGCTACAACGTGTTTTGGGCCCTTGGCATGGTATCTGCAGATGCAAATTTCCAACAATAGCACAGAAATGGGTTTCTAGGTCGCTGGCCCTCGATTTGTTACCAGCAAGAGTGGAATTTTGTGAGGACAAAATTGAGGGACAGAGAAAAAAAGATGGAAGGATTCGATTGTTTTCTTGTTCAGCTACCATGTACTTTCTTTTCGACCAGGAAGCTTTTTTTAGCCTGCGAAATTAAGAAGCCTGTTTCATCATGGAGTACACCACTCTCAGCCTTCAGCCTTATCGCAATCGTAGAGTTACGTTGCGATTTGGATATTGCTGATGAAGATCTAGAATTGTGATTGATCTTTGGACGCGAGTTGGCAGCTCTAGAATTACGCATCTCTCGAAATGGCGGCGAGGTTTTCGAGATTGTTTGATGATTGGGATCAGGATCATAGGGATATAACTATGCTAGAGTATGGGTAAGAGAAGCTTAAATCTTTTCTTAATTTTAGCTTTCGGCGCATTGACTGAGGGGAGCAAACTGTCATCGGATGAACGTTATATTGGAGATTTGTTTGCTAACAGTTGAATTGGTGGTTTAATAGCCCTGATGTTAATGATTCACCACCCAGATATCATTCTTCGCAAAACAGTACAGAATATATATCCCCATCAGCAGATCTATCCGAAAGACCAGACCTACCAGAACCAGTCCTCGAACCTACAACTCCTTTCTCGCCCTTCGACGATGGAATCTCAACTCGACGTTTACTGGATGGGAGAGGAAGTTATGCCTCTAGTTACAGCCCATCTTTTCCCTCCGCACACGACTACCAAGCTTTGAAAGATGTAGGTCGAGATAGTCTTATAGATGATCCATCTCCAAGTGAAGCACGTCTGCGAAATGGTTCTGGCGTGACTTCAAATATGAAGAGAATATGGAGCAAATCGACAGCTTTTACAAAACCACGTCCTCAATCTTCGTTTGATGGACATTTTGCCCAGGGGAAAGATGGGTGGTGGAAAAAACAAATGTTAGTAGATCGAAGTTTAAGATCAATGGCAGGGTTTACCTTTCTTTGCGCTATTATCATGTTCATCATAATGGCTGCGTACTTACCTGCCTTTAATTCTCGGTTGAATAAACAGAGTACGAGTGTAGGTGGAAGAGATGGGGAAAGCTGTGAGAGTATGGAGAGTAGGAATATTGTGAGTAGGATTGTGATGTACAAGGGCTTGGGAAGCTTGCTAATAGGATGTTTGTGCAGGCTGTTCATCTTTTTATCAACATTGCAGCGACGATGGTTCTGGGTTGTTCGAATACCTATCAGCAGTTAGTAACTGCCCCGCTAGTTGAGGAGATTCCATTCATTCTCTCGAAAAAGGGTGATGCAAAATGCGGTACAAACTCACCCTGGAACATCAATGTTAAAAAATCGGGAAAGTTAAAGGCTTGGGGATCATGGTTGTTACTTATTTGCACTTCAATTGTATGTTTCAAGCGAGCTTTAATGAAGGGGTAATTTTATTGATTGTTTTACAGCCAGTCCATTTTCTCGCAAATTCGGTCATTGGGCCTTCGTTTTATGTTGAGATGCCAACGAATGTTACGTATTCATACAATCAAACTTTTTCCCTGACTCCCTATCAGTCGCACTATTACGGCCCGGCTTACAATTCTGACTCGTATGATTCTGCATGCGTAAGTCGAAATTCTTTTTGGACCTTTTTAGCATTAAAAAATAGAAACCTAGGGTTTTAGCAGACTGAACTGTGATCCTACAAGAAAGAAGTCTTTTCCTAAGAAATCCAGATGAAGTGTCCAAATCAGGCATGATCGACTTGGTCTCGAAATTCACTCCGGATATTGAAGGTCCATATCCAGTTTATTGCTTCTAAGTATTGCACATCCAGAACTAGATCTACAACTACGCTTCCCCGGATTTTCCATTTTCCAGACTAACAAAGCTTATAATTAGTGGACTGCTTTTAGATCCGGGTTGTACGTATTGCCGAATAACATGTCTCAATTAAGTGGCCAATACAATACTGATGTTCTAGGAAATTCCAGTAAGTACTCTCAATTCTGCTTGTAGGCTCACGCACGACGCTCACAAGTGACTTGTAGCTTCTTTCAAATCCGTTTCTGTCACCTACAATCAGAATTGTACAGAATACAAAGGAACAGCCACTGTCGATGAAGCTCTAACAGAGGTCAATTACACCGGCTCGTATGCTTATGTGGGCCAATATAAAAAAGGGGATTGTGCCTTGCGATCAAGTGTTTATTGCGTATTGGAAGATGAACAACCAAAGAAATGTCGATTGAATGTTCGAATGCAAGCTTGTTTCAGTATGTACTCACTTTTGTCCTAACTTTTTGGTCTCCATGTTCTGACAGATCTCAGCACTTTTTGGCTGTCTTCTAATCAAAGCAATATATATGATCGGTTTGAATTATCGAGCAAGACATAGGGTTAAGAATCATTGTTTAACATATGGGGATGTGATGGTAGCATCTGTCATAAATCCAGATTTAAAAATTCATAATGAATGCTTACTCAATTCTGGAGATGGTTATCGACACAAGGTGTCACATCAATGTCATAAACATTGCAAAGATCCGATTCCTTCGACTACTGGTGATGATATAGGTCACTGTCAGGTAACGTCATCTTACCATTACCTTTTACATTCTACTAAACTCGTCTTTCCACAGAAATGCAAGAAGTTTAATGAGACCGATAAAGCTGCTGGTGAGCTCTAATATCTCGTCTTCGTAACTCTGTGTCTAATGCATCTAGATTTACCACATCCAACCATAGCAATCAAATACAAACGCTCCCTTCTCTCCAATCTTGGCTCTACCGCCATAACTCAAATGATAATCCTAATGTTTTGTTCCTTCGCCATGGTTGGCGTCTCCATCATGCTCATTACTCTCATGGTCAGCACGACATCAGACTATAACCACTACTGTCGCAATCCCGCTTACGACCGGGAATCCTACAGCGAGTGCGACATCTCACTCTCCCAAACCCTCAAACAAAACTTCGGTACCTGGGGAGGTTTCTCTTCCAGCGCCACATTGGCATCCCTCCCATCCGACAAAATCAGCAGCGAGCTCATCGCCTTCGCCATCTCCAACGGCGCCCAATTTCTTTTCAGTCTCCTCTATCTCCTCCTCATCTACAACATCACGCTCATATCCATGGAACACGAATGGGGCACCTTTGAAACCGAGCGCAAAAAGCCCCGCGCGACCATCGTTTCCGGAACCCCCTTCTCCCAATCCTACTTCCTGCAACTCCCCTCCAAAATCCTCATGCCGCTCATGATCTTCGCATCCGCCATGCACTGGCTCCTCGGCGAATCCATCTCCACCGTCGAATCCATCTACACGGATCCGGCATACGGCGTCGAGCACTCGGTCTATTTCGTCACGTATGCGGCATATCCCATCTTTCTAAGCACCGTGTTGATGATTGGCCAGACGGTCATCTGTTGGTGGGCTTTTACGTATCGGAGAGAGGGATTCATTCCCCAGATGTATGGGAGTATTAGGGCTTGTTGTGCTAGTACGAGTGAACTTGAAGATTTTGGGAGGGGTGGGATTCAATGGGGGGATTGTGAGTTTTTTTCTTCTTCTTTTTTCTTCGTTTTCTTTCTCGGACTTTCGCTTTCACTTTCACTTTCGCTCTTGCTCTTGCTCTTGCTCTTGCTCTTACTGTGGACTTTGGACTTTGGACTAATTCGTTTGCGTGCGATAGTGGGAATGGGTGAAAAATTTAGACATGCTGGTTTCTCTGCTGATGGTTCGTTTTCCCACCCCTCCATTCCTCATTTCTCTCCTACACCTTCACCTATTTTCTTCCCATCATACTGACTCCTCTCCTCTAGAACCGGGTAAAATCATCCCCGCAGAACTCTACTGCGGTCGTGGTTAACATCCAATACCCAATACTCAATACCCAATACTCAATACTCAATACCTAATACTCAATACCCAATACCCAATACCCATGTATAAATATAAACATAAACAAAAACAAACCTGCGGGTTTCATGTACGATACGAATTACGAAATGGAAATAATAAATAGACGTTTCGTTTTTGTTTTTGTGCATGTTTTTGTTTGGGTGGTCATTTGTGGATTTGTGAATTGGTAAATTATGACTTGAATAATCTGTAATGAAATAAGTTGAATGAGATGAGATGTATATCTACCTAGGTAGGTAGAGACTTTGTATTCATATTCATATTCCCTAAGTATTTCAATTAGATCACAAGCCTCGGAACAAGACATGACGATGAGCGGAATACCATATCCAAACATCAAAACATCAAAACACGCTACAAATTTTGAGAGTTTCGATAGCGAGGGTGAAAGAGATGCAAATACCTACCTACCCCGTGTTTATTTATTTGATCCAACGAGCACTCTTCCTTCCTATCTTGTAGAGTAGGTATTTTAAGAAATTAGATATTGAGAACGCTATTGAATAATGGATGTTGAGATGAGAGCTATATGTTCATTGTTGAACTACCACTCGGTGATTATCTAGGGATGGATTGACGAGATTAGGGGATTCTCTGATTAAATTAAATCGGTTTACTATGTCTCTGAAAGGTTTATGAGATGCCACGGGGTGTACTTTTTGATTTCGTTGCGATTGATTGATTGATCTCGTTCTATGAGATGTGAGAATTATGAGTAGGAAATGTGAAGAGTTACTTGGTTGGACATTGGATTTATGAGTGCGAAACATTTGCTGAAGAGAAAAGCCAAATCACAATGTAAGTAGAAATTCAATTCAAGTTTACAAAAAATATTTATTATTACTGCGATCTATGTCGCTGCTATGAAAAGTACGCAAGCAAACTAGAGTACACCAAAGCGCCAATATATAGTATGGTATCTCTCGCTTGAAAAGTACAGATGGTATAAGGAAATGCAATGTCGTAGCGGTCGTATCATTATGTAAGTCCTCCCTGTCCTCTTTTCTCCTCTCCTTCCATTACCAGATTCAATTTCATCTGGTCCATCCATCGATTTGCTCCCCAGCTATTCACTTCTTCATTTTTCTTCCATTTCGTCGGACTCCACTCCCATCCATATCAGAACCAGGATATCCACCTAGTATCTGCTACGTCTCTGCCAAAAGTGTCTCTTAGCAGGTCTCACACCCCCGACATAGCCCTTCTCTCCAATAGCACTCCTCGTCTTCTTCTTGTGCATTCTCTTGCTCAAACACGTAACAAACACCACGACTGCGCCCAAGAATCCCGCAATCATAGCCGCCAATATACACCAGATACCCACGCTGAAATATGCATGACTTCCGCTTCCATCTCCATTAACATGGTTTTTGATAATTCCAAAGAGTGCAAAATCACACGCCATCGCTACCAAAGCAATGATGAATGCGATGGTAGAGACGAGAGCTGCGAGGAAAGAACCAATAAGACCGGCACCGAGTGCGAGAAGGAATGCAATAAACATGACTCCGCATGCGACTGGGTGGAGAATCATCACGCGGGTGAGGGCTTTGGTGGTGTCTTCGCTGGCAGTGCTGAAATCGGTGGATTCGATTTGGGACATGATGGCGGCGGGGTTGTAACCGATGTGTTTTTTGGTGCAGTAGTCGTTCCCGTTTCTATTTTGGGGTAAAGGTTAGTACGATATTCCTTATATTGGGTTGATATCTTCTCGCGTTCTCGGATGAGATGAGATGAGATGAAAGAGAAAGAAATAAAAAGAGAAACTCACGAATCAACATCCAAAACACAATATCCAAATGTTCCAAACGAAACCACCGAGTTGTGGGAATCGGTTCCGTTTGACAATTTAACCTTCATGATTCCGATGTCATTGATGACGGGAGCGGAAATGGTGGTTATGAGGAGGAGGATGGAAGATGCGAAGAGGAGGAATGTACCGATGTGGTGGAGGAAACCGGTCGCCATTTTGAAGGTTGGGTATTGAGTTGATGTTTGAGTGTTTGGTGGAAGATGTGAAAGGTAAAGAGAGAGAGAGGAAAACAAAGTCCAAAGTTAACTAACTTTGACTTTATTCAAGTCTTGATAGATAGATGGATGGATGGAAAGTTAGTTGTGTGTAGATACTCTATGTCAAAAATGAGAAAAAGAAAGGGTCTCTTGAGCTTTTAATATACCTATTATGTACAAGAGAACCTACTTCCGAGAAAGTGACATATGAAAGTGGTGCGTTGGTCGCATATCTTGATTCTTGATTTGAGACGTATTGGAAAGAGAAGAGAAAAAAGGTTCACAAACAAGGAAATAAAATGTTGACATGGGTCGGACAGCAGGGTGGTGGTGATATTGATTGATTGATTGATTGATTGGGGGTCTTTTTCTTGGGTGGCCCATCGTCATAGCTTTGGCCTTGGTATGGATGGGATTGCATGGACCGATATGCATGTTGGGTAAAATACTACGTAGGTACCGAGGATGTGAATGATGGGAGTGAAGAGTGATGATAGAGTGAGGGATGATAGAGTGAGGGATGATAGAGTGAGGGGATGATAGAGTGAAGGTATAATAATGAAGGTATAATAATGAAGGTATAATAATGAAGGTATAATAATGAAGGTATAATAATGAA